>PITA01007648.1:0-90010 GCA_004023965.1 Spilogale gracilis | reverse complement strand
AGCATCTCAGTTCACTTTCAGCCTGTTCTGTATTCTCAACCGCAGCTCACAGCAAGCTCCCGAACCTACTGGATCAGACGGGGAGGCACTGCGAAGGCTCTCGTGGCCATAGCAGAGTCTGAGGCTGGTGCATGAACGACCCTACTTTCCAGCCCAGGGAAGGCCAGCGGGCTTTACAACTTATTCAAAAGGGCCATTAGACCATATAACCTGGGGCTGTGCAGTTTAATCTGCAGGACTTCCCATCCCTTTTTGCTTAAGTCTCAAATGACAGAATGATGCTAATGTATCATATTACTGTGTAATAACATGTTACAGGAATGTAAGCAGACCCCAGCACTCTGGACATAGATGATGGACCCAGAGGGTGTGCTAAGTGAAATATATCAGAAGCAGAAAGACAAGTACAATTTCACTTACATATGGAATCTAAAAAACAAAACAGCCAAAAAAAAAAATCCAAAACAAACAAAAGCTCCCCCCACAAAATCCCACAAAACCCAAACCCAGACTCATACATACAGATGACTGGTGATGCTCTAGGGGGTGAGGGGGGATTAGGCGATGGGGATTAAGAGATATAAACTTCTGGTTTAAAATAAGTCAGTTACAGGGATGAGAAGTGTAGCATAGGGAATACAGTTAATAATACCGTTTCAACATTATATGGTGACAGATGGTAACCACACATACCATGTAATGTACAGAATTACTGGTTCACTAAGTTGTACACCTGAAACCAATATAATGCTGCATGTCAATCATATTTTAATAAAAAATAATTATGTCTCTTATGGGATTGAAACAAACATTGTGGAGAGGAAAAACAGAATTACAAATGTAAAGCCAGTTCAGGGCTGTGGCCATTTAAACATCCAGAGGAAATAGGAATTACTGCGGATCTGGTGCTCTATAGCGGTACCAGTGGTTAAAAAAAGTTAATAATGGGGCGCCTGGGTGGCTCAGTTAGTTAAGCGATTGCTTTCGGCTCAGGTCATGATCCTGGAGACCCATGATCGAGCCCCACATCGGGCTTCCTGCTTAGCGGGAAGCCTGCTTCTCCCTCTCTCGGTCCCTCTGCTTGTGTTCCCTCTCTAGCTGTGTTTCTCTCTGTCAAATAAATAAAATCTTAAAAAAAAAAAAAAGTTAATAAAAGCCCTGGAGAAAGTCAATGTGGTGGCAGCTGGATACAGGCCCAGAGCCCGGTTTCCACCCACTTGCTAGGACTTGCGGTTTCAGCCCTTGCATGGGCTGTGAGCACTTAACCGGTGGCCTCATGCAATGCCCTGGCACCAAGATAGAGTAGATTCGATGCCAGAGGCTCTTTAGAAAAGGGAAGGGCCAAGCTACCTTTGTAGGTTGGGTGTTGCTTCTTTTTATTGAGCGCAGGTGATCTGCTGGCAGGCATCGCGGCTGTGGAGTTGGGGGCTTCCGGGAGGCTGTCCCCGCCCATCTCACCATCCGAGACCACAGGCTGACTTAGCTCCTCCACCAAATAGTCTTCGTCATCCTCGAGAATATCCCCTTAGGGAAGGAAATGTCACAGCACACAACGAGGGTAAATGGCGCAGCCTTTTGGCAGTGGGTCTATTTCCCCATCTGGGCTTGCTGCTCGGCGTCAGGACGCCTGTGGCCCAGCTTCCAGCAGCCCAGGGGTGCCCCATGTTAACAGGTACAGGACCCCAACTCCATTCAGGCCTGAGACACGGAGTGAGCTCACAGCCCAGACAGCCTCAAAACCATCGTTCTCACTGTCATTTCAGAGAGCTCCAGGTCTCACTGACCGCTTCAGGCATCACCCCTAGACATGCACAGTGCCCCGCTCAGCACGTGGATTACGGTGCTTGTGCTCTAAGGACCTTCTGTCACCTTTAGGTGTGAGAAGGGCTCTCGAAAATCTCATGCTGCTTGCTGGAACTTCCTGCCTGCTGGCCTCGCCAGAATGACCAGGAGGTCCTTGCAGAGCTACTCACCCTCTGACTCATAGTCCAGAGTTGTAAAGTCGAAGTTTTCCTCCAGCAAACAGGAATTGGCAGTGGGAGACATGGAGGCCATGCTATCCCGCTTTCGGATGATCTCCTCCTGCAAACCTTTCAGCCAGTCCTTGGTCTTTGGTCTGATCTTGATGGCTCTGCCTTTCACCTGTGAGGACAGAGTGGCCATCTGAGGAAGGAGTACAGACCTCAGAACTACCTCCTTTGCTTTCAAAGGGCATCTGGTTCAAACTCCTGCACCAGGGGTAGGCCAATCTTCATGTTTTGCCAAGAAAAGTTGAGGGTCTAGAACTCAGGCAAAATCAGCAGAGCTCACGTTTGGTCTGAATAAAAGTTGAATTATTACCTGCAGCTTTTCATCCCATTTGAATGTAAAACCAGGATATTGTCAAAATGGAAACTATCTGTACACTGCAGATTCCAAAATACACCGTCTAAAGAGAAGGACTGCAAATGCCCTCCCACGTGCAAGTGTGAGCCAAGACAGACCCAGTGACCCGCGGGGGTCTACCCTCTAACAGTTGCTCTCCCTCCCAAACTCTGCAAGTGGCTAGGGCTGGACATTACAGAACTCAACAAGGAGACCAGAAGTAGACACCAAAAGGAAGGGTCCTAGCGCCTGTCCTCATGTGGCACCCAAGAAAACTCTGGGGTGTAAGCAGCCCCCATGCCACAGGGGCCCGAGCATGGCTCACCTTCATACCGTCTACATCCAGGACACTGAGGGCCGAGTGACTGTCTGCAAAAGTCACCAGCATCTGCCCTTGGTTGATCCTGGAACGAGATGTGCCTAGTCAATGCCAAGAATGATTGGCAGCTCTCGTGGGACCTGGCCAGCCATGTACACGAGAGGCACACGGGACCTGCGCCAGCCGGGGCACTAGTTACCTGACAAGAACGATGGTCCCATAATTGCCCAAGGTCTGCATGAGTTCTGTGCGCACATCTTCAGGAAATTCGTTTTTGTCTTCTAAGGTTGGTGACTGAAGGTTGACTACAACAGTGGCATCCAGGGGGCCCTGGAAAGAGGACACTTCCCGGAACACCGTCTCCCGAGCACCCACGTCGACTTCTTGAACTTCCACCTCCACGATCGCCAGCACGGGTCTGCGTCAGAAAGGGAGGGAAGACAGGTGACGGGTAACAGGGCCGAGCAGGGCCCAGGTCCCAGAGCTCTTCTGTCAAGAGTCAACGCCCATGACCCAGGGGGTGTGGCCCCAGCCCAGCGCGTGCCTGGCTCTCAGACTCTATCTTTGGCCAATCTTAGCACTGACTTGTCATTTTTACTTAAGGATGATTTCTAGAAAACAGTGCCACCTATGAGTAGAGATTCTTCTACATGGTGTTAGTTAGTACAACTGAGGACAGAGAGAAGTGGCCCTGCAAGCTGGTATGTCCAGATCTGCAGCTCCCGGAACCCCAGCTGAGGGAAGCTTGCTCCGTCCTTCCGGTTGCTCTGGTCCAGCTCTGGGATCCTCCTCAGATCCTCTCTCTCTCAGACACACACATGCATGCGACGCGCCATCCAACCCTTAGGCAATTCTGTGGGCTCCACTTTCAAAATCTATCCGGAACCCAACCAGGTCTTGCCAGGGGGATCCCTGTCCACTGGCCCAGGCTGTGGTGCCAGTGCTAACTTCTTCCCTGGGCCCACTGGTCTCTCTCCGGCTGACTCTGTCAACACCTTATCAGATGATGTCACTCCTCAGCCTGAGGAAACCCAAGCCCACCGTCCTGGCGGCCCACAGGCTTCCGCATGGCCTGCGCTGCTCGCCCAGCTCCTATGACTTCCTCTACTCTTTCCATCCCACCCCAGTTCTCTGGATCCCCAGTGGTTCGCAGCCTTGCTCCTCACCCTGGAATGCTCTCCCCCTGACACCACTGTGGCTCATGCTCTCCCATTCTGGGAGGGGCAGCATGCCTGTTCTCTGAGGGGAGCAGCTGACACCCTTTCCACAGCCCAGGACAACGTGCCCGCCGCAGCGAGGACCATACCTGTGATCAGACGCTTGTAGTTCAGCTCGGCCGTAATACTTGAGGGCACCAGGAGACCAGGAATGTCTGACGGTGCTGTCAGCATTGATATCGTTGTCTAGAAGGTTGAGTTCTCCAGCTACTCACACAGATTCCAATCAAGAGACCCACACACAACACAAAATGGGATCAACATATGGGAATGCCGACTGAGGAAGCTCACACCAGGGATGCACGGCACAGACACACCTGTCTCAGACTCGTCTGCTCTAACCTGCCGGGCCAGAAAGCGTGCCGAGCTGGCTTGTGGAGGGTGGGGGGGGTCTGGGGTAGATAATCTATGTAGACGATCCGGTCCTGCCTACTTCCTTCCCAGTGGGCAACCTGAGTGGGAATGCAGACGAAGCTATGGGGTTCCCATCCCAAGGGCTATGGAACACAGGAAGTCTACAGCCCTGTATGTAGGTAAAGCTGAGGACATCATGGTGCGCCTCTCAATGCCCAGAGGACGTCCCCAGATATCCAGAGACTGATCTGAATGATGGGATTCCCTGGCTTTGAAATCTCTGCATCTATCTTGCCAGAAAAGCAGAGCTGTTTTCCCTCTCAGTGCTCTAAATCAACTGCCTTTCCTAGTCGGCCATCACTAGCAATTCAAAATGTACTTGACAACTCATTGAGAAAAAAACCCTTCTTTCCTGCATCTGGCTTGTGATCGATGTGGAACTGGAGCTGGAAGCAGGTCAGTGTTTGGGTGAATGAAATGCACGGGATAAAGTGCATGGGTGTGAGAGGGAGAGTCCCTGGAGAGAGGAAGAGCCAAGGTTTCGCTCCTTGCTCTCCACCCAGAACGGAAGGCAGACAGTGTGGTGTGAGGACAGCATCATGGACAGCCATGATTCAGGGACTGGGAAAGCCAGGGGTGCAGAGCTCCCAAAGCACCACTCCCAAAGCTTAGGGGCTCCCAACTGGAATGACTTTCCTGTAGTTTTGGGTTGTCAAGAAAGTTGTTATTTATAGAGCAAAGAGCGCCGTGCTGAATAAATGTGACGGACTCCCCGTCTACGCTATCGAGCGTTCACCCTCCACCAGCTCTGAATGCACACATTTCACGCACCTGTCCTGTCAAAAGGGTGCCTCTTCCTCCACCACAGGACCCTGTCTGTCCAGGCAGGGGTGCGGCATTTGTCACTCGTGTCGTAGGCAGCTGAGCCTACGTCATACTTGTAGGTAGGTCCAAAGTTAATGGCGCCTTCATGAAAGTCTTTAAAAATCTGTAGGGAGAAAGGACCAAGGCCACCTTAGCTCTTCTAGAGTCTGTACATCGTACGCAAGAATCAAAAATAAAAAAGCACATTGTGGAGTGCTCTAGTCCTAAAGAGACACAGAATCTGGATTATAGTTGTAAGTATATTTACAACTGAACATGCGTGTGCTATTTTGTTAGCAAGAGAGGGATGATTACTCATCCCGCTGACTTACACACCACCCCGGGATCTCTCATGCAGCTTGGGGGCCTGATGTACCACTCCCTGCCTGCTCACCAGTGCCCGGGAGACAGTGGAAGGAGCGAGGTGAGGATCCCAGGTGCCCATCCACTCAGCGCCGGACCGAGTGCAACATCGGGCCAGACCTGACAAGGCCTTCGTTGATATTTGCTAACTAAATGAGTTGGGTAAACAGAAGCTCAGAATGAAACTGAATTCTATTTCTGTTTGGCTCTGGATGCCTCCTCAAGGCCATGAGAAGACCCTGGAACAGACCTCACTGCTTCTCTCCATGCATCTGAGGAAGGGTGTGGACAGCACTGGTAGGAGGAAGAAAGAAAAGTCTGTCCTAGAGAGGTCTGGTGCCATTGCTTTTCCATCTGGCCACGTCCGTAGCGGGGCTGCACGGGCAGTGAGCAGGAACCTCGAAGAACGTCTGAACCTCACCGTGGGGGACTCTCAACTCCCCCTGCTCCACACACCGGACCAGCCGCATTATTTTCTAAAGGTGAATGGAGTGTGTCTGTGCTCCTGTCATCTCAGCCCCGCCTGCTACAGAGCTGACGGGGACCAAAACTAGCAGATGACATTAGCTGAAGAAATGCTTTGGGTCACTCCGAGGCTGGCCAGGGTGACCATGAGGAACTGAGAACAGACCCCATGCTTGACTCTATCCTATCACATCACGGGGCCTAAGGAGTCACTAAAAAACTGCATCTGGGGACGGGGCGGGGCAGTGGCTCACTCGGTTGAGCTTCTGACTCTTGATTTTGGCCCAGGTCATGATCTTGGCATCATGAGATCAAGCCCCGTGTCAGGCTCCAAGGTGAGTGGGAAGTCCACTTGAGATCTCCTCCCTCTGCCCCTCCCCCAACTCGTGCTCCATCTCTCAAGTAAAGCAACAAATCTTTAATAAAACACTGCACGTGGGTCATGTAGGGGATAGAGACGAGCTCTGTAATTTGAGAGCTGCGGACGGCATCGTGGCTCTATGTACTGACTGCATGACTTTGGATGCATTTGACCTGGGCCTGTTTTCCTGTCTGTAAAATGGGTATAATATTTAATCTGTAGGATGTCCTTAAGGATTATCCACCCAAATTGCTGCCAATGAGAAACAGAGATCTCACGAAAACAGAACACTTGCAGTGTCACTCGCAGGCTGAGTAGACACAGGCACGGCAGGCCCTATGAGGCTGGCTGGGACACAGCGTGGGTGGCCTTGCCCATGCCGGCGCTCAGCAGCCTCACAGCGTGGGCCTCCAAGCAGACGTGCGGCCCTCCCGGGGAAGCCCTGACTCCAATGGAGCACGGCTACAGGCTTAAGAGCCCAACTTACTTTCCCACTTGATTTCTGGAGCTGCAGCTGATCAAATTCCAGAAGTTTCTTCCAGTCTTGGCGTTTGACAAAATAGAAGACTTCCTCATAAGTGAGGTCGATGCGGTAGTTGAAATCGCCGCACCAAAACACATAATCATGAGAAAAAATGTTTCTTCCCTGTTTCAAGAAAATCACAGTCATTCCGGCCCACTTTGCAAAGGAGGTGGGGGAGGGGGAGGAAAGCTCACCATGCAGATGATACAGATATGTTTTTCCCTATAAAGTTACTTAACAATGCCCGGAGAGCATCTCATCTTTCCTTAATCCCGCACACCTACTGGGGAGCTTTTACGTGGCTTCCTTCATTTTAAATGATGGTGTTTTTGAATGGTTTGGAGGGAGCTCATCTCTAACAGGGAAGCATGACTGTCTATCCTTACGGCGCCCGCCCCAGCTCTGCGATCGGGCTGTGCTCCTGCTTTCCTTATGTCTACATCCAAAGACGAGTTGTCCAAACATTCAGTTTATGAGGCTCAGGCTTAAGAACATAAAAATGCTCAGAACGTGCAACTTTGTAAAATGTTATGGATTTTATTCATTTTCTTCCTGTGACCCTCTGTCCCATTCTTCCCTCCCCTGCCCTGTCTAGCACAGCTGAGCCCGGGGCCCCCAGTGCAGCCCCAAGAGCGCGGGATCCTTGCCCTCCCTTCCCTGCCATGAATCACGGGGCCAACAACACTAGCCACAACCTATCACTCCTATCTCCCGTCTACCTGTGCTGGGCTCTGTTCTGGGGTGCACTGCCCTCACAGCAACACCGTGAAGCATGCACTGTTGGGGCTCCTTTAGATAAAAATAAAAAGTTCAAAAGAACACCACCAAGGTGTAATAATGGCAACTTTGGACTCAGATCCGCCTAACTCCAAAGTCTGTCTCTACGATCCTCGTGTGGCATTTCCACTCCCTGCAACCCACGACAGTAATCTGGACAGTAATCTAAGATTGACGTGATCACAACCAAATCAATGAGTGTGTAGAGCACTGCTGCCCGATGGAACATTTCGCAGCGATGGAAATGTGCTCCGTCTACGCTGTCCGAAACAGGAGCCAGCAGCCTCAAGCAGCCACCGAGTGGCCATCAGGAAACGGGAGAGAGCTTACAGCACTCGGTGAAAATGAAGGTGTTTTTGCCTTCAGTACCCATGCAGCCCAGTACACAGGATGTCACATTTACGGGATCTATCTGGCTTCACATGGAGGAGCTCATGACCCAGCCAGCTGGGTCACAGACACAGACAGAACATGTGATGGAAGGAGCTGGCCTCCCCTCACTGCAGGGAGACAGGGGGTTTGCACCAGGCTGTAGGTGCGCAGGCAATCATCTGTGCATGGAAAGGGGAACATCGGAATCTGAGTCTGTGAAGGAGATCCGCCGGCTTTGGGACAGAAGCCCCTGACACCGCTAGAGGGCAGCATGGCGCACGTCTGCAACCTGGAGCCCAGGTAGGAGGATCCAGGGCTCCAAGGTCCTGAACACACAGATTTCAAAAAAAAAATTCTTATCTGAGCTGCAACAGAATGAATGTAGGTCTCAAGACCATGTACCTTGAGAAAACCATCTTTTACTGTTTGGATTCAGATGTCCTTCACCAACTCAGGACAAAGTATGGTCAGTGAGTGAGAAAATCAGAAAATGCACAGAAATGCTGAGAAAATTTAGGGTGCATAAGGACATTAGGAAAACTGATAATAGAGACGGGGCACAGAACACTTCAGGGACATCCCCCGGGCTTAGCTCTACTGTCCCATCCCAGGTCACTTCCTCTCCCCTGGAGCTGAGCCCCCAGGGGCAGGGACACTCCTGTAGTCGCACCCCCCTCCGACCCCATGCTGCCCTCTGTCAGCAGCTCTGAAAACCACGTGCAAGGCCCCCCAGGAGCAGGGAGCTAGCACACGCCCCGGTCACGGTCACATTCCAGGCTACGGAGCAGCCACACTTGGCGCTCTCACCATCGGGAAACTCAGCTTCTGGGTGATCTCCCTGTAGTCCTCATTCCTCTCCTTCACCTGCGACTGCCCGGCCGTCAGGTGGCTGCACACGAAGCAGAAGCTGGTGCTGTGGAACTGGAAGCGGATGCCCACGGCCCCTTTGTTCCCCGCCTTGCCCCCCATGCCTGTCTTCACTGTGTCCACGGCCACGTCCCTGCAACATACAAGTGCACAGGGGCGCCTCCTTAGAGGCTAAGAGGGAAGAGCACTGTCGGCAGCCGAGAGGCAGGCTGCTGGATCACCTCCTGGGTGGCCAGGCCACCCGGTGCGCTGCTGTCACTCTGACCTCTCTCCTCTCCCTGTGGTGGCCCGGAGGACCTGCGACCCCAACTCTCAAGCGCCCCGTGCTCACAAAGGCACCCGGGAAGCTCCCATCCCATCCTTGCTTTCCGCTCCCGAGTCCTCCCAAGGCCCAGTCCCCCTGAGGCCGCAAGGACTTCCCCGTCCCCTTCCCCGCTGGTCATGGCTTTCCTGCAAAGCACAGCAAGTGCCATCGGGTAATCAACTTGCGTTAAGAAACAGGAAGCATCTAGTTATTGGTGCCAGGGGGCACAGGCGGGCAGACACCTGCTCATGTGGGAATGCCAGGCGACAAAGCGTTCGTGCGAGTGCGCGGGTCCACAGGACCGGAGCCTGAGGCACTCAGAGGCCAACACCCACTCCCCGGGACAGTGGGCAGACAAGGTGAAGGGATAACTTAGCCTACGAGATAAGCCAGCTAAGGCTGGAGGAGAGGCCGGGGACCCTGGGTGGCCTCTGGGAAATCTGGAGCTCCCAAGCATCCCTCCCTGTCTCACCGGTCATCTCTAACCTTTACCCTCACCTGACCTTTGCTGACTTTCACCCATGCACTTTGGACACTGCCCACCTGCTGGCAGTGACTCGAGGGGGACACAGACTTGAAGATTTTCCCAAAGTCATAGACGAGGACTGTGAGCATGGGGCATAGTCCTCCTTTCCCAGCTCGGCATATCTCTGATCCTCTAAGGATTCAGAGGTGTTCAACCAGGAAGAGGAAAGGTCTAGCCTGGTGTGGGGAGTGAGTTCAGCCTGGCATGGGAGGAAATTTCTATGGTCATGAGTGAGAAGGTAGCAGTGGGAGGTTATGAATCATTGAGAGAAAAGATGAGTTCTTCCCAAACCTTAAAACCCACATGCACACACACACATGTACACACACACACACACACACATTTGCATGCATATGCACACCCACACTCTTCCCTAAGAGGTCACCTGTTTGCTGAGTGTTCCCTTTTTGACACACACACAGAGCGGTCACTTGAGGGCCCTTAGAGTCGGGTGATAGCAGAGAGGCCTTCCACCCACACATCTTACTTAGAACTCTTTTTAAAAGGGACAAAAGCATTGGGATTTTCTGACGAGTTACTCAGCTCTTGGTCAGAGGTTTCCTGTCTAAAGCTTCAGCAAGGAATCCCTTTCCTCGCACAAAACTGAGCTTGGGAGGACCACAATCACTCCTCCCGAAGGAGTTCAGCTTCCTGGCCTGCAAGGTTCCCACTGTGGCTTTTTAATCTCCAGACAATATTCTATTCAGCCTGCTTTTTCCTCGAGGGGTTGCTACATTTATCTAGAATAATGGCAAGTCCTGATTCCTGTTGCAGGGCGGGAGGAGGAAGAGGAAGTCTGAACAAAACACCAAGACGGACGACCCCGCGTGCCCCAGATGTTCATAAACCGAATGTTCTTACCTGATGAACGGGACATGGTACGGACGTACAAAGATATACAGACAGACGCCCACCAGCTGTGCCGAGGTCAAGAGAATGTACCTATGAGAGCGTGAGATGGCTTTCTGGAGCTGCTCACCCCACATCTTCCTGTTGGTGGTACTGGAAAAGACGAGAAAGAAATGACGCTTTACACTGTGCTGGAAATGGGCTCTCCCACCGACAGGCTCCTTAGCCCTTATTCTTTTTTATAGAACTGCTGTCCTGCTGTCTCCACTCCCGTGTCAGTGCCCTGCCTTCATTCCCACTGGACTAGCCATGTATTTCCGGTTTTGTCCTATATATCATCACACATACCTCACCCCACCCCTGCGATCTGAAACCCAACACAGCACCTTGCTCATAAGAGTTGCCAAGAATCAGGTTTTATTATTTGTTCAGAAAGTTCCTTGAAATTAAACTATGAAAGAGAAAGTCCAGTTGATCCTATACAAAACGTTAATGCAGTGGTTTCCTTTCCTTTGTATCTGGTGGAGAGAAGAGAATCACCTTCTCCCCACACTTCCGATTCTCACCTTCCCCAGGACAGGTGACTCAACACCCCCGCAGCCCGGCGCTCAGCCCACACCCTCCACGTGTGTGCACGCCAGCTCACAGCGTGACTCAACCTCCACTCAGGGCCGAAAATATACAGTTGTAACCCGCCCTTCCTTTGCTTTCCTGAATTTGCAAAGAAAGAGGAACCGGAGGTGCACATCTCTGTGTGCGGAGGGTGTAGGGGGCGGCGCGGGAGCGTGATCGGGGGAACCTACACACCGAGGGCCATGGGGCAGTGGAAGCAGAAGCAAGATGGACCCAGTGTCCCACTCCCGGTCAGGCACCTGGCTGAGGAAAACCTCAGGTGAGTTTCAGGGTGCGACCCAGCGCACCCCCCGCCCGGACGCCCACCTGGCATTGACGATATTCCCCGCACTCAGTTCCACCATCTCTTCAAACCCCACGGCAAATATGTCAGCTGGGCTGTCCTCACCTGGGGGGAAAGGCAGGAGTCGAGAGAAATCAGACAGAATGAGGCCTGCATTTGTGGTCTCGTGGGGTGCCATGAGCGTCCCATTTGAGCCCGGGTGTGCCGCTGCTCGGATGCGCCCGTTCAGATGGCTCAGTGAAGCTCCGTGCTGATCCCCACCTTCCCTCACGTCCCCCGGGGCCCATGGCCTTTCCCCGTCTCCATCCTGGGGCACGTTAGTGACCTCTCTAAACCTGTTCCTTTGTCTACAGAAGGGACGGAAACTGCCATCTCACAAGGACATTGTGGAGTATCCATCAAAGGATGTGTGTGAAGTACCTGCCCCACCCGGCAGGCAGTAAGGGCACTGCCCTGTGGGTCCCTCTTCCTTCCCAGTCACCAACATATGCATCAGACCCAAAGGCATGTCTCAACGCCTGCCTGTGTCCCTCCATACTCTGCACTGTACGGGGCCCAGCCTTGCCTGGTTCATGACGGACTAATGTGGTCCTATCCCAGGGGACTGCCATCCTGGGGGCTAGACGAAGGAAAACCCACCCAGCTCGGGGACTATAGAGGTCTGCTGTAGAAATGTGTTTTATGGGGAGCACAGCAAGCTGAGGTGTTGCTCATTCATCCTCTCTGTGTCCCCTTTAACAGGCAAGTGGAGGGTTAGAAGGACCCCACAGCCACTGGCAGCATCTCTCCAGGGCCTCCCCTCCTTCTGCTGCTCTGCCCAGAGCCCCTGAGCCAGGCCATGGTTCCCAGCACTGCAGAAAGGGAAATTCTCCCCCTACTTCCCTGACTCCCCTGAGGAAAGGCCAGGCCTCCCAATTCCTTTCCTGTTGGCCTCCCAGGGCAACCTGGGGCCCAAAGCCTAACTGAGTTGGAGTTTCTCTTCTCTCTTTAAGGAAAAAAAATACCCATTCACCTGCTCTGCCAGCAAGAGTCCCCACGACCCCTCCTTCCTCCTGAACCCAGTGAGTTTCTAGTGGGGCCGCTGAGCCTGCCATCCCAATAAAAGCCCCTGCAAAGGAACAGCCAGCTTGTTGTCACCTCACCACCCCCACAGGCACACGAAGAGCCATTTTTCTGAAAAAGGGGAGGGCAGCTCCCTTAGCTGGGGCTGTTCTCTTGTTCTCACACGTACAGCATCTGCCCTGGGGGACACTGGGAACGGTCACCGCCGGCATGGGAACTCTAGGATCCCCGGACCGTGGATTCTAGCCACCCTGCACCTCAAGGCAGCAGGGCTGGGGGTGCAGACTGCCCGTGACAGTGAGGAACAGGCTCTGGGCACAGCTCAGGGCTGCCGCTGAGAATGGATGATGGCTGCGAACCAGATCAGGCTCTCTTGCAGGATCTAAGGGAGCTGGAAACAGCTGGCCCCACAGTAATGCTGGCTGCGGAAAAGCACTCGTGCTTCCAATCCCGCATTCTGAGGCCATTCCGCATTACCCTGCATGACACTCCCCACCCCAACCACTCTTCCATACGATTGGAAAAGAGATGTGGCGTGATTTTCCACGTGTTCTGGAAACCGAGACCTTTCTGGAAGCCCGTAGACCTTTCTAGACGCTCTGAGAACACCAAACACCAAATCGCGGAGTCCTGGGCTGCAAGGCAAGGTCAAGCCTCCCCCCCGGGACTCGGCATGGGGCGGCCAAGGCAGGTGCACTCACCCTGGGAACCTGCCAGGCTGGCGAGCTTGGGGGAGTCGAGCAGCCAGTCGGCCAGCTCGGCCGTGCCGAGGAGGTTGCTCCGGAACTGCTTGCCTCCGTTCACGTTCCAGGTCCCCATGGCAATCTGGATCCGCTTGAAAGTCGTGAATTCCGACTGGCGCTCTGCCATGGCTCTCAGGATCCTGGGCGTCACTGTGAGGAGGCAGGAGAGGGCTCGTGTGTCCACACTGCCCCACCCACGTACCTTCCAAAAACACGGGGGGCTCCCTGTCAGAGAGAGGACTACGGATCGGGGGGGGGCCGGGTGCTCCTCGAGAAGGTGGAAGAGGGTAAGGCCAGGGGCACCTGGGTGGCTCAGTTAATAGTCTGGTCCTGGGGTCCTAGGATTGAGCCCCAAGTTGGGCTCCCTACTTGGCGGGGAGGCTGCTTCTCCCTCTCCCTCTGCCACTCCCCCTGCTTGTGCTCTCTCTCTCTAATGAATAAATTTAACTTTAAAATTAAAAAAAGAAGAGGCTAAAGTCACCATAACCAGTACACTACCCTGGGGGCATTTTTGCCTCAAAGTCCTGAAAACACAGATCAGATAGACCTTCTTCTTCCACAGCTTTAGCCGACCAGACTCCACAAGGAGTCTCCACCATGTCATTTCCTCCACGATCCAGTGGGGACGTAAGCCAGGGCTCCACACTGCAACCTACCACACTTTAAACACCTACATCTAGGGGCACCTGGGTGGCTCAGTTGGTTAAGCGACTGCCTTCGGCTCAGGTCATGATCCCGAGACCTGGGATCGAGCCCCACATGGGGCTGCCTGCTCGGCAGGAAGCCTGCTTCTCCCTCTCTCACTCCCCCTGCTTGTGTTCCCTTTCTGGCTGTGTTTCTGTCAAATAAATAAAAATCTTAAAAAAAAAAAATAAACACTTACGTCTAAAACTTGAAGCAGCTTATCCCATCTTTGCCTTTTTCCACCCTCCATCTCTGAGGAGGTGTTTTGTTGGCTTTATGTTGGACTCAAGCCTTTAAAAAATCATTACCCTGAACCAGGTCTGTCCTCCGGATATCCAAAATATATTCCATGTTTTAAACTAGTGACTTGCCTCTAATCAAAGTCATGCCCACCCAGGTAGATAATAAGGTGCTGTACTATGCAAACTGAAAATCCTCTCACAGCTTTGACTGAGCTGCCCTCGTTTCCAGGTCGACACAAATAATCACCTTGGCCATCGGAAGCCAAGTGAGAGTCAGTCCCCCGTGGAAGAATGAAAGCAGCAAATTAATTTTTCAAAAATGCCTTAAACAAAGCTTACAGAGTCTTAAAAGGAAAAATGTTGGGTTCTTCCCTTCTTCTCCATTGAGAGCTCAACAGCATTTATAGGGTCTAGGGGATAAAATGCCGTTAAAATTCCCTCAAAGAAACCGCTCTAGCTCATTCACAGGTGGAAGCTAAAACCCAAAAAACCCCTGAAAACCACAAATTCATAGATACAGAGAACAGACTGGGGGTCGAGGGAGGAAAACGTGAAGGGAGTCAAAAGGTACAATTATAAAATCAGTAAGTCCTGGGATGTAATGTACAGTGGGGTCACCATACTTTATGATACTGTGTTGCCTATTTCAAAGTTGCTAAGAGAGTCGATCTTAAAGGGTCTCATCATCCGGAAAAAAAAAACTTTTTTGTAACTATGTGTGTGCACGGATATTAACTAGACTCACTGTGATCATTTCACAATGTATGCAAGTGTTAAATCATTATGTTGTGCACATGAGAGTAATACAATGTCATATGTCAACCCCATTTCAACTAACAAGAAGAAATCTTAAGCTGTTGACAGAAGCATGACCAAGTCTTGGCCCCTGACAGCAGGAGCTGTCCTGATCCCCAGAAACAACAATTTCTACTCCCTCTTCCAGTTCTACGGTGTCCTGGGGGCATAACAAAAGGAGGCCACTCTCACAGGAGACTCCCTGGGACGAATGATAATTGGTGATAGGACCAAACTCCCACTGGGGTTGAGAAAGGGTTTCAAGTATGAGTTAGCGCTCCAAGAAACTGACATGCAGAAAGTATAGCATCTCCTGCAGCACCTTCTTGACTTTTCCCCTCCTGTTGGCTTGGAAATATACAAGGAAGTACAACAGTGGGCTCCCACTCAAGGCCAGAAAGCACGGGCCCCCAGGAAATACAGTGATGGCCACTACTGTGTACATATTTTGTATATTCCTCTGCCCCAATCATGCCAGCACCAGGCAGATGTCCATGCCTGTCACCCAAAGCCTACCAGAATTACTCAAACTGGCCAATCCTAAACTGTTTACCCTGTCCTGCCTTTCCTGCAGAAACCCCAATAAAGAAAACCCTAATAAACCCCTGTGTCACATGCCATGTCTTGGACCTACAAGTATAATTAATTTTTTAAACAGGTAAAATTGGTATACAATACTATGTAAGTCTCAGGTGTAAACCATCCTAACTCCACATCTGTCTGCACTACAAAATGATCACCACCAAAATCTAATTACCATTTATCACCATACATTTGACCTCCTTCACTCATCTGCCTTTCCCCAGCCCCACTGGTGTCAACTCATCCTGTTTGTAAGTTTGCTTTTGTTTTGTTTTGGATTCCACACGAGTGAAATCACAAGGTATGTCTCTCTCCACCTGACTTATTTCACTTAGCATAATACCTTCAAGGTCCATCCAGGTTGTTGCAAATAGCAGGATTTCATTCCTTTTTGTGGCGGAGTATTATTCTAGTGTGTGTGTGTGTGCACGCACGCACCACACCTTCGTTATTCATCTGCTGATGGGAACTTGGCTGCAACAAACATAAGGGCACGCATAGCTTTTTGAATCAATGTTTTCACATTCTTCAGATAAATCTGCAGAAGTGGGAGAGCTAGATCATATGGTAGTTCTATTCTTAATTTTCTGAAGAATCTCCATACTGCTTTCCATAGTGACAGTGCCAATTTATTTTCCCACAAACAGTGCACAATGACTTCCTTATCTTCACAGCCTTCTCCACTGCTTGTCGTCTTTCTGACCGGCGTGAGGTTAGATCTTATCTCATTTTGATTTGCATCCCCTTCTATTAATGATGTTGAACATCTTCTCATGCACCAGTTGACCACCCATATGTCTTCTTTGTAAATAAGTCTCTTCAGGTCCTTGGCCCATCTTTTAAAATCAGGTTGCCTGATTTTTCATTGTTGCTGTGGAGTTGTAGAAGTTCTTTATATATTTTGGATATTAATCCCTTATCCAACTAGTACTTGCAAAAATCTCCCATTCAGTAAGCTGTCTTTCCTTTTTTTTTTTGAGGGAGATAAAGAGAGAGAGGGGGAGAGAGAATCTTAAGCAGGCTCCATGCCTAGCATAGAGCCCAAAATGGGGCTTGATCTCACAATCCTGAGCTCTCGACTTGAGCCGAAACGAAGAGTTGGATGCATGCTTAACTGAGTGAGCCACCCAAGTGCCCCTGGTCTTTTTGTTCTGCTGACTGCTTGTGCTGTGCAGAAGCTTTTCTGTTTGATGTAACCCTATCTGTTTATGTGTGCTTTGGTTTCCTTGCCTTTAGAGTCAGAAAAAAAACATTGCTTAGAGCCAGGTTGGGAGCTCACCACCTGTGTTTTCTTTTAGAAATGTTATGCTTTCAGGTCTGATATTCAAGTCTTTAAACCATTTTCAGCTGACTTTTGTGTTCCACTGTCTAGTTTCACTCTTTTGCATGTGGCTGTCTAGTTTTCCCCACATTATTTATTGAAGGGACTTTTCTCCACTGTATGTTCTTGGCTCCTCTGTCATAAATTTCCTGTCCATATATGCATGGATTTAAATCTGGGCTTTCAATTTTGTTCCACTGTTCTGTATGTTTTTATATCAACACAAAACTGTTTTACTCTAACTTTATAGTTTGAAATCAGTGAGCTGGACACCTCCAGCTTTGTTCTTTTTACTCAACATTGCCTTGGCTATTCGGGGTCTTTTCTGATACCATACAAATCTTAACATTATTTGTTCTAGTTCTGTGAAAAATGCCACTGGAATTTTGATAGGGATTATACTGAATCTGTACATTATTTTGGGTAGTATGCACATTTTAACAATGTTAATTCTTCCAATCCATTAACGCATGAGGTCTTTCTACTTATTTGCCTCTTTTTCAGTTTTATTCATCAGTGTTTATCATAGTTTCCAGAGTATAGATCTTCTACTTCCTTGGTTAAATTTATTCCTAGGTATGTTTTTCTTCTTGATGCAATTGTAAACAGAATTGTTTTCTTAATTTTTCAGTCTGATAATTTGTTATTAATGTATAGAAACACCACAAATTTCTGTATTTTGATTTTGTATCCTGCTACTTCACTAAATTCATTTATTAGTTGTAACAGGATTTTTTAAAAGATCTGAGAGATAGAGCAGGAGGGCACATTGAGTGAGGGAGGGGAGAGGCAGAGGGAGAGGAAACAGCAGACTCCCCGCTGAGCAGAGAGCCTGACCTGGGGCTTGATTCCAGGACCCTGAGATCATGACCCGAGTCAAAGGCAGACACTTAACTGACTAAGCCATCCAGACTCCCTGATCAGCAGGACTTTTACCCTTTGTTTTGTTAATGTGGTATATCAACTGATTGATCTGTGGACATTGAACCATCCTTGCATCACTGGAATAAATTCCTCCTGATGGTTGTAAGTGATCCTTTTGATGCATTGTTGAATTTGTTTGCTATTATTTTATTGTAGATTTTTGTGTCAGTGTTCATCAGTGAACTGGCCTACAATTTTGTGTGTGGGTACGTGGTATCCTTGTCTGGTTTTGATATCAAGGTAATGGTCTCATAAAACGAGTTTGGAAGTATTCCTTTTCAGTTTTTTTGGAAGCGTAGAGAAGGACAGGTATATAATCCTTTTTTTTTTTTTTTTCAAATCTCTCTGCCCAACTGGGACCTCAAACTCACAACCCTGAGATCAAGAGTTGTACGTTCTACCAACTGGGACAGTTGGGTGCCTGGGTTGGGAGGTTTTTGATTTTTGATTCAGTCTTACTAATAACTGGTCTTCATGATTCATCTCCTTACTAATAATTGGTCTTCACGATTCAGTCTTGGAAGAATGACATTTATCCATCTCTTCTAGGTTGTCTGATTTGTTGACATGGAATTGTAGTAGACTCCTATGATTCTTTGTATTTCTGTGGTGTCAGCTGTAATTTCTCCTCTTTCATTTCTGATTAGAGACCTCTCCTTTTTCTTGGTTAGTCTAGCTAAAGTTTTATCAATTTTGTTTTATTTTTTTCAGAGAACAAACTAGTAGATCTTTTTGGCTGTTTTTAAATTGTTACTTCAGGGACGCCTGGGTGGCTCAGTTGGTTGAGCAACTGCCTTCGGCTCAGGTCATGATCCCGGAGACCCGGGATCGAGTCCCACGTCGGGCTCCCTGCTCGGCAGGAAGCCTGCTTCTCCCTCTCTCACTCCCCCTGCTTGTGTTCCCTCTCTCGCTGTGTTTCTCGCTGTCAAATAAATAAAATCTTAAAAAAAAAAAATAAATAAATCGTTACTTCACTTATTTTCCACTCTGATCTTTATTACTTCCTTCCTTCTACGAACTTTGGGCTTCATTTGTTCCTCTTCTTCTAGTTCCTTCAGTTGTACAGTTAGATTGTTTGAGATTTCTCTAGTTTCTTGACGTAGGCCTGGATTGCTATGTTCTTTCCCCACAGAAGTGCTTTTGCTGTGTCCTAAAGATTTTGATGTGTTTTATTTCTGTTTTTGTCTGTCTCCAGGTATTTTTTTTTAATTTCTCCCTTGTGTCTTTGATGGCCCATCATTGGTTGTTCAGAAGCACATTGGTTAATCTCTACATTTTTGTGTTTTTTTCCCAGTTTTCTTGTAACTGATTTCTAGTTTCATACCATTGTGGTCAGAGAAGATGCCTGATATGATTTTCATCTTCTTGAATTTATTAAGACTAGTTTTGTGGCCTAACATATGACCTATCTTGAAGAATGTTCCATGTGAACTTTAAAAGAATGTGTATTTTGTTGGCTTTTGGGTGGAATGTTCTACTTATGTCTGTTAAATCCATCTGGTCTAATGTGTCATTTAAGGCCAATGTCTCCTTATTCGTTTTCTGTCTGGATGATTTATCCATTGATGTAAGCGGGATACTAAAGTCCCTGAGTATTGTTGTATTGCTGTAAATTTCTCCCTTTAGCCCTGTTAACATTTTAATATCTTAGTGGTCCTATGTCGGGTGCATATATATTTTTATATGTTACATCGTCTTGTTTAATGGACCCCTTTATCATTACATAATGCTCTTCTCTGTCTATTTTTAGTCTTTGTTTTAAAGTCTCTTTTTGTCTGCTGGGAGTATAGCTATAACAGCTTTTTGTTTTCACTTGCATGAAACATCTTTTTCCATCATTTCACTTTTAGTCTGTATGTCCTTATGTCCCCCCCCCCTTTTTTTTTGAGAGAGAGAGAGAGAGCATGAGTGAGAGTGGGAGGAATGAAGGGAGAGGGAGAGAGAGAATCTTAAGCAAGCTCCATGCTGAGCATGGAGACTGACACCCGATGTGGGGTTCAATCTCATGACCCTAAGTTCACGACCTGACCCGAAGTCAGGACACAGACACTTAACTGACTGAGCCCCCCAGGCACCCCTGTATGTCCTTCCATCTGAAGAATAAACTTTGTTTTTCCTGATCCTCCTCTTGTGGCTGGGCATGACTGACCATCTCATAAAAGAATAGAAACCACAGCTGTAGGCTGCTTAGGGCATGTGGTCACGCTGAAGTCATAGGCCAGAGGGCAGAGCACAGATGTCAACTCAGGGGGCGCCTGCTACCTGCCTTTGGGATTACATGAGGAGGAGAGGGAAAGGGTAGCTAGCACCCCAACCCCCCACCCCCACTCCCTCTGCGTGGCAGGGCAGCTGGAAACCTCTATGCAAGTGGAGTGGGAGCCTCCTTACCCAGCAGGGCCGTGTTGTCCAGAAGCATCCTTCCTTTGTCTGCAGACTCCTCAGTGTAGACATCCCCAACCAGCAGCAGCTTGATGGCCTCCTGCTTCACCCCATCAAAGAAGTTGGACTGGATAGTGCGAGACACGGAGCGGGCCCCGTCCTTCAGCTTCCCCACCTGCCAGGAGCCAGACCAGAGGCCATGAGGGGGATCCATGCAGGCCCTCCGTCTCTCCCCATGGCCTGTCCCTACCTTGGCCTTCCCTTCCAGGGCCCGGCTGCCCGTGAACATCTTGCTCAGGCTGTGCCCATTCAGAGACCACATGGCTTTGAAGGACTCCACAAAGCGGTCAGCGATGGGCTTTGAGTTCAGACCTAGGCTCTCAAGCTGCAGATGAAGCACCTGGATGAGAAGGAAGAGACAGATGTCACTGTCTTCCCACCTGGAAGCTCCTACCACCCACAGCTGCTTCGGGTACGTGACCCCCGGCATCAATCCAGTGAATTCCTTATTTGGCAGACTGTGGACGGCTCTGTGCTCCTCTGGAGAATGGGGAATCCTTGCAGCAAAGAATGGGGCTTCCAGCCATGACTCGCCCAACTGTATCCAACCTGGTCTTCATCATGCCACCAGCCCTCCTCTAGGCCCCTTACTCCTGACCTCCTCCCCCGTGCCCCAGCGCGACCACCAGAGGGATGGAGAACACTCAGGGGCAGCCTGGCAGCCAGCGCTAGCTCCACCCCCTCCCCCAGCAGGGAACCAGGAGGGGTCAGCCAGGCACTGGGCCAGTGGGCCACTAGACAGACTCTGGTCCCTCTCCCGCCTTCACATGTGGCCACATCTCAGCCAGGCTCATACCGCCCTCACCCAGCTGGGTGTTCATAGCAAGCATTACACAAAACCACTATTTCTCAAGGGGGCACCTGGCTCCTTTGGGCGACCACGCCTGGGGTGTTTTCTATAAGTGTGCCGACAAATGGGGCAAAGGCATCTAGTGGTATGGGCAAGCCAGGCACCCAGGCCAACCTCGCTCTTAGACGCCTGGCACACCTTTGGCCCACGTTCCCACCGTTAGGAAGCTAGCCCAGTGACATCCCCCTCATCTTGCTGACAAAGACATAGGGCATGACCCAGGTGGCCCAAAGGGCCCCACACGGCAGGGACAGACCTCAAGTGCTATGAAGCTCTGCACTGTGTTGGTTCGGTCCAGGCAATCAAGACAGTTCATCCGCAGAGTGCCTTTCTGAAAACTTAGGAGAACAAGAAATGCAAATGGTTACAAGTTGCTGAAGGAGCAAAGTCCACAGTGCAATGGCCTAGGTCTGACTGCAGGCCTCCGGGAACACCAGTGCCGACCCTCACCTGCTCCGGCAGCCCACCAGGATACCCAGGACACGGCCTGAGGGACCCCAGCACGGCTGGAGTGGCACGCACACCTGGGTTGTTATAAAACACACCAGTTCTCATTATTTGCTGCAGTTATGTCCTACACAGTTGCCACGAGCAATCAGCGAGTTGGGGGCACCTGGGTGCCTCAGTCCGTGAACTGTCCTGTCCAACTCTCGGTTTTGGCTCAGGTCATGAGGTCATGACCTCAGGGCCATGAGACTGAGCCCCCCGTTGGGCTCCCTGCTCAGCGGGATTCTGCACAAGATTCTCTCTCTCTGACCCTCCCCCTGCTCTCTCTCTCAAATAAATAAATAACTCTTTTTTTTAAATATTTTATTTATTTATTTGACAGAGAGGTCACAAGTAGGCAGAGAGGCAGGCAGAGAGAGAGGAGGAAGCAGGCTCCTTGCCGAGCAGAGAGGCCGAGGTGGGCCTCGATCCCAGGACCCCGAGATCATGACCTGAGCTGAAGGCAGATTTTTTAACCCACTGAGCCACCCAGGCGCCCAATAAATAACTCTTAAAAAGAAAAAAATAATTAGCGAACTGAACCATGAACAGATGAGCAAACACTAAACTACTGCTCCCAGGGGAAAATCCAGGGTTAGGTTCCTATGAGCCTCTGCTCTCAGACACTTTCCCCAACTACTCAAGGCGCAACCTGTTTCACAGGTGTTTCTGTTTAAAGGCGCTTTAATACAGATCATTGACCAACACTGAGCTCCTAGCCGACTGCACTCTAACAAAGCCGCACCGAGCTTCTCCGTCACACGCTGTTTCCCCGTCGGACACGGCATGGCTGCCTTGTGCCCAGGAGCCCCTGCTAGCTCTTGGCACCACACTGGGGGGCCATTTTAGACAGTGAAATCACCAATAAATGCACAAAAATATGACCACGGGGCGCCACACAGAACACAAAAATGACACTTTCTCTTAGGAGAGCTGAAATCAAAATGCAGAGTATTGCCTTGTTCCCTCAAATTTTTCAGTTCTGAGGGATGCAAATTTTTCACAGTTCTGAGCATGTCTGTCAATGACCCTGAAGGGGCCACAAGTATTGACTTTGGGGTGACAAATCAATGTTAGCAATGGGCCAATCTGCAAATACAGAATCTGTGAAGAATGAGGATCGCCTGCATTGTGATGTGAGGAAAGCAGGTTTCCTTTTCTGCTCAGCTCCGAGCAGGAAACTCTGGGCCCTGGGCTCCTTGGGCCGTGGGGCTCGTGCCAGCGGTCGTGGGCTTTCATCAGTTTGGACAACAAGTTCTGTGGTCCCCACAGCTCCACGTTTTTCAACGGGTCCCTTTATTCATCACCTATTTTGCCAGAAAACCACAGTTTGCCATTCATTCACAAAATGCACAAGCATGTTCTGAAGGCGGGAAGGGGAAGAAGGTGCCGGAGGCCAGGATTCCCTGCATCCCTGAGCCGGTGGCCCTGGAGACTGCAAGTATAGCTGAGCAGCAGGGGAGATGCCCAGCCCAGAGGCCCACCCCCCCACCCAGAGGGAGGACGAGGACGACGCAGGCGGAGGGAGACTCACCGTGGACTTACATTCTCGCCCTTGGCAAACACGTCAAAGTCATCCCAGTGCAGCTTCAACTGGGGCCTCAACAAGTTCTCCAACTTCTCTAGCTTCCCACCTTTGGCAAACTGATGGAAGTCGAAGTTGATCATAGGCGTGTCGCCGGCGTGGCAAGAAGCCCAGAGCAACTTCTGAAAGCGGCAAGGGAGAGGGTGGCCGGGGAGTGAGGGAAGGGACACAGTGACGCAAACCTCTCGCGGCTGGAGTCGGGGAGGCTAGCCACGGCGCTCGCTAGGGCACACGCTCCGGCTCGAAGGCATGTGGGGGACCGAGCTGTTTACCTGCCTTGACCCTGAAATGGGGCAATACTGCAAAGAGCATCTTGCCTGCAGCAGGGTAGGGGTCTGGCCCAGACAAAGACAGCTGGGGCAGCTCTCGCTCCCTGGCTCGCAGCCCTGAACTGACATCATCCCCCGTGGGGCTCTTGGGAGGGCACCAGGAGGGAAGGACTACCCTGTTCTGCAGACCTCAAGTGCCACGGGCCGGTCAGGGACTGGGCAACTCAGAATCCAGCTCCCTGCTGCGGGGTGGCTCCTTGGGGCGATGGGGGTGACAAGGGGCAGGGCCAGCGCAGGACCCGGAGGGGAGGCGAGGCCAGAGATGGGTGTGCATAGCAGGTGGGCTCCAGGCAGCTCGGTGTTCCTGACGGAGGCCTCCCTCCCACACAAGGAACCTCCTGGGCCACTCTGGAGCTCTGTGAGGAGCCCTGGGACAGAAGCTGAGCTGGTGCGCCCCCTTCTCCCCGCTAGAGCACCCGGCCTCAGGCCTGGCCCACCCTGGACCCTTCCCTGTAGCTTCAGGCTCGATTTGGCCAGAGAGTCAATGAACTTGAAAAAATAGAAGAGCGTTGCGCCTTCTGGTCCCTGAAAATCCAACTGCCGGTCTGCTGGGACCCAGAACACCAGTCAGTGCCTGCCGCAGCCGTCTAGACAGTCTTGCCAGGAAAAAGCAGCCCAAGAGCTGAGTAGTGTACCCCTTCGCCCCTTCGCAACATCCCAGCTTGGAGGAAGCACCTTGCCAGGTTGTGGCCTGAGGACCGCAGGCGGGCTGCCGGGGCGAGGAGCTCAGGGCTGAGGGAGCCTCTGTTTGACGTGATGCCAGCAGGTCTCCTCTGGGCGGCATCTGCCTCTTGCCTCCTCCCCCTGGGCCATGGGACCCCTGCCACCTCCTGGCCCCCTCGTGACAAAGAGTTCACCCACAGGGTGCACCTCTGTTCGCTGATGGGGGACTGAGGACATCCCCTCCCTGTAACTCAAGACATACAGGGAAAAGCAGTTCTATTCTTTCCTTCTTTTCCTTTAAAATAAGCCGCCAGTGTTGCTTCTAAGGTGGGTGGGAGGGGAGATACTGAGCAAGCTTATTGCCAACAGCAAGAAACCAAACAGGAAAAGCAGGTCTGGCCAAATGAACTTGGCCACCAGAGTCTACTCTGGTGCATGGCCCGAGCACAGCAGCAGGAGAACACAGCTGGCTCAGCTCCTACCAGCCAGAGGTCAGGAGTCGGGGAGGCAGCCAGTGCCACTTCCCGTGAGCTGAGGTCTGAGTGCATTCTCCCCAGAAGGGGCTTCCTGGACCCTGGGAGAGCCAGAGCCTTTCCTCAGTTAAGTGGAGGACATGGGCCACTGGGAAAGGAACATGAACCTCGCTCGTATCTCCTTCTGGGGCTCTGCACTTGCAGACTGAATACCCTCAGGAGCTCTGGAAACAGGGAGAGGCCTGGCTGAGGTGGGTGGAGCCGCTCCCTTGACTGGTTCCGCCAGCCTCCCTGCACCCCCACCCCTGAAAATGCCCAGAGAGGCCTTAGGGAGCCCACAGGGAGCCGGGCAAAGGAAGTTGCTTTCGGGGGCAGCCCAGACAGGGTTGGAAGGTTTGAAGGTTGAAGTTAGCGGGAGGAAATCATGTTAAGATTCTTTGCTTTAAACCAAGCAGGAGCTCTGAATGACTGCTCCCAGCCAGGGACCCTGCCCCTGTTCGGGTGGGCGTGCCAGGAGGCAGAGCTACACCACGGAAGGAAGGGGAGCTCAGGCTCCTTGAGCAGTCAGGGATTGCGGGGCAAAGCCCACGTGTGTGTACGTGTGTGTGTCCAAGAGAACCAGAGGGAGAGGCCAGCCCCCACCCGAGCTCTCCAAGCGCCAGGAGAGCCCTGGAGGAAATGCAGCAGCAGTGGGAGATATTTTGTTTGACATCAGTTCACAAAAATTAAATTTCATACATCAGGAGCCCAAATCACTACATGCAACAGAACTGGTGAGACAGAACTCCCAGGCCTGGTGAGAGTGGTGCTGTTCCCAGCCCTGCACCGAAGCATGCCTCTGAGTGCGGCCCTCCTGTCGCTCACCCACCGCCCCCCGGGGCCGAGAAGCAGCACCGCTTACCTTGAAGGCTCTGTTGAGCACCTCCTCTCCACCTCTGCTCCCCAGCAGGTTTACGACCACTTGCTTCCCATACTGCTCCTTCAGAAGCACCATATGCCTGGATGGGAACAGGGCAGCACAGACTGGTGGCCCCCCCTCAAGGACATGGGGTGCAAGGGGGACCTGTTCGGCACCAGAGGTCCAGGAGGAGCTGTTCCCCCAGACCCCAAATTAATTGGCGGGGGGGGAGAAAACCAGTTTCAGGGACAGGCGCGTCAACTTTGCACCCAAGTCTCAGGCCAAGAATAATTCACAGCACATCAGACTTCTAGATAACCGTGACGCCAGGCAGCGGATAAGCCGGACTTCCTGTAACGTACTACTATTAAATCTAGAACAGCTAATCGGCCTTTTATTAACAGGGTCCAAGAAGTGTGACACACACATTTCTGAAATTAATTTCCTTCTCTAAACTAGAAAAGCTTGTAGGAGGGCTGTTAACCTCAGTGTCTGTTATTTAAGTGCCATATTTCATTGTGTCTAATTACGTGTAACCCAAGCAAGAAGGCACGGTAAAACTTTGGGCTTTAAGAAAACATTCATAGATCAGAGGCTTTTAAAAATACGTATGCTGTGCGGTGCTGGGTGGCTCAGTTGATTGAGTGTCTGACTCTTGGTTTTGGCTCAGGTCCCAATCTCGGGGTTGAGCCCTGAGTTCAGCTCCAAGCTCTGCACGGGGTCTGCTTGAGATTCTTTCCCCCTCCCTCTCCCTTGGCTCCTCCCCGTGTCCACACACACGCTCTCTCAAATAAATAAATAAATAAGTGAAATCTTAAAAAATATGTTGAAATATTAGGGAAAGATTAATATTTATCTTTTATTACTAGCTTTTGAAAAGTTAACTTTATAATCTTAATAATGGTAGGAATACTCCAATGTAATTTCAAAAATATGGGGAAAGACAATATAAAAAAGAGATGTAAACCATATTTTCATCATGCAATCTTCATGCCTAGAGATAGAAAAGAAAAAGTAGAAGATTGCACACCACACTATTAAAAGTGGTAGAATTTCATGTGACTTAAAATCTTTTCCTTCTTTTTACATTTTTGTATTTTCCAAATTTCTAGGAGGACATGTTTTTTTAAAGTTAATTAGCACAAAATAGTTTAGTTTTAGCCTACTAAAGGGAAAGACACTCTTACCACCTTTGCAGGGTAGCACCGTATAGCAGAATACGGATTCTGAAGGGGGCAGCTGGAACTGAGGTCTTCCGCTGACTCATTTCCGGGGAGCTCCTATCTCTATGTGGCATAATTCTCCAGGGCTGCTCTCGGCGGCCCTGCCTTCCCTACAATGTCCCCGCCCAATGAGGAGGTAGGGCTCCATCAGATTGGTGTAACTGAGGCTTGGGCACAAGCCTGTGCTCTGGGGGAGGGTCTGAGAACAAATGGAGTGTATGCATGGTTCAGCTCCCCGCCCCCCACCTCCCCTGGGACTCTTCCGGGTCTGCCTGCCCAGGGAAAGTGTGTCCTGCCCAGAGGTCAGATACATGGGAGCCAGAGGGCAGGCTCTGCTCTGGGGGCAAGTCTGAGCTGCCAGGCTCTGTGGGTCACTGAGCCAGCACCCATGATTTGGGGGAGAAGTGCGGGGAAGCCCATCGTGGCCACAAATGCAAGCCCCCTCCCACAGTGAAGCTTATTAGAAATAAGGCTGATCTGTGACCCTGTGTCTCAATGGGTTCCAAACCCAGAGTTGGAAGAGAAACAATATGGCTCATCACATCAGCCCCAAGCACCCTTGATCAAATTTTCCATTCCTTCTGAGCTATTCCTTTGTCTGTACCATAAAGCTAATCCTCCTCCTCTAGAGGATGGTTTTGGGGACTAAAAAGACAAATAAAAGGGACAAGTCAGTGCTTGGGACAGGGGAGCTGTTTTTCCATTCCTTCCTTTTCAAAAATTTTTATTTATTTATTTGAGAGGGAGGAAGCAAGCACATGGAGGCAGAGGGAGAAGCAAGCTGAGCAGGGAGCCCCATGCGGGGTTAGATCCCAGGACCCTCGGATCATGACCCGAGCTGAAGGCAGACACTTAGCTGACTGAGCCATCCAGGCACCTCCCCCTTTCCTTCCTTTTAATTTTAAAATAAGATCATACACTTATTAGTGATACACTAAGACCCACCTCAGGTGGGTGGGTGGGTGCTGGAGCCCACGCCAAGGCTGGCGAGACTCGCCTGGCCTCCCACCCCAGGTACCCGGGGTCCTTCTCCTGCCTGCCCGTCTACTATTGTGGTGCAGAGATCCTTGGAGAACGGGGAGCTTTTCGGGACATGAGGAGTCAGGTAGGCAGGGCATAACTGAGTGGCCAGCAGGGAAATGCACCCTAGCATCTCCCCACCCCGGGGACCCCAGAGACAAGCAGCTCCATGCAAAGAGAGGGAGGAAGGAGTGGAGAGGGGGACAGCTTCCCACACAGGTGAGACCCAGGCCCCGCCCCCCATAAAAGGCTAATACTTCCATCCAAACTCTACGAGCGAGACAAGATCCTCCTCAGGCCAGCATAGCCGCGGCCGGCTCAGTGCACCCCCCGCCCGGACAGCAGTTGGACAAGAGGTACCAGGGAACAACCTAGGGAACCGGACAGCACTGCCCGCGGTATTCCGTGTGTACCCAAACTACCCAGGGAAAGGGGTTCTGTGGGGATGGGTTGGGGGGTTAAGGGATTTACTGTGGACCAAATACATCAGGAAAAGAGAAAGTCCTGAGATGTGCCAGAGATGTGGGATACCCCCCCGGGGGTCTGTACCCCCTGCTGTGGGTCTGCTGGAGGGTCACGTGCCCACATTCCTACACATCAGTGAAATGAGCGCATCAGCAGCACCCAACGTGAGGCCGGGCAGCTCGGGCCCCAGGCCCGTGAAAGCGCAAGGATTCCTGGCTAGACTTTAGGAAGGGAGCGTGTTGTGAGCCCCATTTCCAGTGGCAGCGGCCCATCGAAGGGCTTATAGGCTTGAACGGGCTCCTGTGAGAAGAGAGGGCTTATTTCTCTGGGGCACACGCGTTCACTAACGGGATTTAAAAATATTTAAGTGCGAACATTCTTAAAATGTATATATTTTTTTATAAAAGCTCATCCACACAAAGCTGTTGAAACAAGCCCACCATGCACGCCCCTGCCCTTCTCCTGTGGTCAGCTGGGGAGGAATCTTGCTTTCAACTTCTTAAGGACATTTAAGGCAGATCAGTGTGTCCTACAACAACTCCATACACACAATGTGCAGAACACGTGAACGGTGTTCTGAAAACAGGCAGGACCATTTTCATGTCGACATACACCCCTCTTTAGAGGGGCAGCCCACTAGTCATAATGTGCTAATTCATGGTCCTGGGCTGCTGTAGCCAGTCTGTGGTAAGCAAGAAGGCTGCATGGGGATTTAACGTCCAACTCAAGCTTCAGGGAGAACGATTAATACCCTTAAAAAAAAAATCACCCTTGCAATTTTTACGACATTCACTAATTTTTAAAATTGGTATTGAGATGAAAAATTAAATATTTTAAGAAACGATTAACTACATCAAATATGAGTTACTGTTTAGTTGACTGATGGCTTTTCTTAAGAAAGTTCCGTAACCGGACATGTGTGATGGTCTAGTTCGTGGTTCAGAAAATGAACCGTATATCTGCCAAATGGTTTTCTAGAATGATACATAAAAAACTAAATACTGAAATCTTTAATAGCGGGAACTGGAAGTTAATAGTACTTTTACTTCTCACTTTATACCTTTTAACTATGACCTTTTTAACTCTGTGACTACATTACTTTTAAAAGAAAAACAAGCAGCCACCAATATCCTGTAATTTATATTATCCCTTGTTAACTAGGACAAAGGAATAAAGCTTCATTAAAGAATCAACTGGTAAGATAAAATAATCGCCAAGGACTACCTCAGTATTAACAAACGTTCAGGAAAACCTGAGAGCCACTAAAAATCCCACTTTGTAAACTCCTCTCTTGCCCAGAGAACCAAAGTAAAAGGCAGATGCAGCTCCAAGGTTTGGGGCCCTTCCCCTCCTGCTGTCTGGTTGGGGGAAGACCCCTCAAAAGGATGGGAGATTTAGGATGGGGTCAGAGAACCCTACCTGTCGAAAGCAGGGGCGTTGGCTTCCAGACCTCTGTTGAGTCTCAGATGATGAGAGCCAACCTACAGCAAAGAGAAAGAACACTAGCGATTCCCCCTGTTCCGTGAATCCAGGAAGTGACAGTCCTCCCCGTCCCCCTCGCGGCCAGCCAGGCTGCACGTGGCAGGCTCTCACCCCTTTTGTGGCCCATTCACAGATCTGGAAGGCCAGCCCTGAGCTCGGGTCCCGAACCCCGAGTCTGACTCTGTGGCAGCCCGTCCTAACGGCTACACCGGCCCCATGCTGGCTGGAATCCTTCCAAAGGCAGAAGAGAAACTTCAGGGTCAGCCCAGGGGGCCCACGTCAGGTCTGCAAATTTTCCACAGTGCAGAGGTGAACGTAAGCCAACCAGGGAGAGAGGAACCACTTCTCAGCCTCCTCTGCAAGTCTGGGGACCTCGACCACCCCTAAAATCTGAGTTATGGCTACCTGCAAGCTAATTTGCCTTATGATTTAGAATCACTTATGGAACATCAAAAGTTTAAAAAACAAACTGTGCAGTGTTATTGGGGCTAGCTTGAAAAGGCTTTCTCTGGACAAATCTGGGACAGTGTGAACGTGGAAATATAAAGGACAGTGATGGATTATAATCTGATGAATGAGATAGGAATCCATAAATCTCTAGAGAGATTATGAGAGCTGGCTGGCTGATGAATGGACAGATAATGGACAGAGAGGTGGGCCGGGGCAAAGGGAGGGCTCTTCCTTATACCAATAGATAAATGTGGAGACAGTAGTGGGAAAAAAATCACTACTTTATAACCATCAAAGTAAAGAATGGTTCAGCAAAAATCACCTGTTGATCATAAACGTTCAGAGAGAGTTTGATGGTCGGAGTCTTTCATAGGCGTTTATTAGTTGAAAAGGAAGACATTATTCTATAAGGAAAGAAACTGAGCAGCGCTGTATCTGAGTGATGGAAATTAACATCAGTAATGAGGGGGCACATGGACACCGTGGGCAGAGATGGGACACTCTGACAAGGATGGGGTAGTGTCAAAGATCCACACCCTGAACCTGATCACAACAAAATACCCAGAGGCACTTTCAGTTTAAAGAAAAAGAAGACCTTCATTCTCCAAAAATTTCAAAAATGTCCAAGAGCCAGAAGGCAGAGGAACAGATCCTCAAAGGAGACTAGAGACATGACAATGACAGGCCGGGCAGGATCACGTCTTGGATCCCCGACTGAAGGGGGAAAGGTGACGGGCAGCATGGGGACAACGGCTACACCTGGACTGTGGACTGCAGGTCAGTCTGGGGCACCGTGCCGCACCTGCTGACCATGTGCCTGTCCTGTGCTAACGAGAGAGGGCATACCTATTTTCAGGAAAAACGTCCTGACGTATTAAGTAAGCAGACATGATGAATGCAGCCCGCTCCCCAGGGGTTCGGGAAAGAGCGGACAGCATGCGTGTGAGCAGCAAGGGGTTCCCGTCCCGTGAATCTGGGGGCAGGACACGTGGGAGTTCTCCCTACGTTCCTACAACTTTTCCGCAGGTCTGGAATTATTTTAAGATAGAAGGTCCTTTAAGTGTACTGTCCGGCTTTGCCGTTATGGAGTGTCACCAGCGTGGTGTCCCCAGGCTTGTCCACACCATCACACGGCGCTCTCGGGTGCGGACCGAGTGTTATTTACAAGTCCTCCCGCCACACGTCATACATCTGTCCCTCTCCGTACCCAAGGAAAGAGCTGCTCTAGACAACAGGCTTCTCAGCAACAGATCTAGAAATCCCTGGGGTTAGGCGTGTCCGTCTAAATGATTCTACAAATAAAGTCCCAAGTCCCTTTTGGTCCTAAGAAGCATTGGGAGTCCTCAGGAGGGGTCCCGCCAATTACTTTCACTTTGCTTCTGTGTTTCCTCTGGCTCCTGTTCCCAAAGGCGTCACTACCTGGCTGAGGACATGCGAGGTTTGATTCCCCAGACGTGTGCAGCCCGAGTTCTGAGAGGGCCGCTCTCCCCTGCACGCTGAGGCCCATCAGTTCTGAGCTCACAAGGCAGGTGCTGGTGGGAAGCGGGCCCACGTTCCTCTGAGCCACCGAGCGCGAGGTCCCTGAGCGCTGAAGCCCTAGACAAGGGGGCTGCTTGCTGCAAGTCGGCCTGTCCTACAGAGTGAGAACTCTCCCTTGGATAAGCTATGGCGGTTTTCAGACTCCTTCCCAGGGGAAGGCAGTAAGGGAGGGGTGTCCAATGGTTCAGGGCTCAGAGGCCTGGTGCTCAGTTGTGACAATTTCTGTTACTGGACATGTCTGCCTCTCCCTGAATCATGACCCAGAGTTTCTTCTGTAAGCAGGAAGAAATCCCAGTCACAGATGACTGGACACTGATTTAAATGGGATGGCCTGCAACCCAGTATGTTTTATAAGCTACCCAGTGCAACCAAACTGCCCCCCCCCCGCACCCCCAGCAGCTCCTGCAGTAAAACACGAACTCCTTAGCCTAACATAGAAAGCCCGTCTCCATCTGGCCGCGGCCTGCCCTCCGGCTCTGACGTCTGGCCGCGGCTGCCGGGCCTTGGGCTGTGAGCAGCCAGTCTTGCAACTCCCAGGCACCGGCCACACCTGTGTGTGTGGTCCCCTCTGCGGGCTGTGATGCGGCCCCATCCCTCCCGGGTCGGTTCTGAGCTCCCATCCCCTCAGCTGTGGGAGTGCTCTTGGCCTCCTCTCTCCTGGGCTCTCCTCACACCACCCCAGTCCTGACCTGTCCCCTCCTCCTGAAGGCAGGGGTTGTGACGTTAAGTGTCCCCATGTACCAATGGATGTTCAGTGAGTATCTGTGGGATGGACGAATGGCTTACTCTGAGGGCGGGGTGATGGGACACCTAGAAGCCTGGTCCTTGTGCCTCACCCTGGTAGAGATACGCACACACTGTCCCACCTCACAGGCCTCACGGGAGACGGCAGAGGCTCTCGCTCTGCTCTCTGGGTGCAAAGAGCCATGCTCTCCCAATGCAACCTGTGTTCTTGTCTCCTAGATAGAATTTACATTAATAACATAACCGCTACCGCCTGTGTGCCCCCCGGGTTCTGGAAAATGTGCTGAATTCTACTATGCACCATGACAACTCATCCTCTCCATAACCCCGTGAGGTCGATTGCTAACCCCTTTTACAGAAGAGTAAACTAAAGCTTAGCAAAGATAGGAGCTGCTCAGATTTGTGGGGATTTTTGGTTTTGAGATAAAAATTTGTTGAAAGAACATGGTCCCTAAGAAGGGGAGCCAGAACATGAACCAGAGCCAGGTCCTGTCACGGCGAAGCTTGTGCTCTGAATCACAGGAGCGATCTCGCCGTCTGGATTCTTCCGGCAATGGCTGCCAGGAAACAGGGGAGCTCGTGCGAATGCACAAGAGCCGGGGCCCACGGTGCGCGCACGACTCTATCCCGGATTCGGTTCACTTGCAGTAGAAGGATCTTTCCCTCATCCCAACATCTTATTTTTGAAACTGTTGTGCTACAAGCCATCTCACAACCTTTTGGGAACAAAAAAAAAAAACGACACCCACACAAAGGAGCACATCAAGCGCCATGTACCCAAGAGCCTCGTAAACAGGGCGTGATGGGGAGGAGGCGAGTGTGGGCAGGGTGGGAACAGCAGAGGGAACCGAACTACTGGGCAACCTCCTCTGGCTGCTGACGTCACCCGACGCTTCAGAAGAGAGGCTTGTCGCTCACCTTGGCAAGAGCCGTCCACGTACACGTGTTAGGGGGCAGGAAGATTCCCCGGACGACGAGTATATAAAAAATACACTTTCGCTAACCATACCAGGAGAGCAATTAGCTTTAAATGTAAGATTTCAGTGTGGCTATTTATAAACTGCAAAGCTGTTTACATGGTAAAGAGGAAACTGTGGAAGGTCCGCAGTGGCTAGAAATGGCATCACGATCCAGGAGTTTGTAAGGAAGGCACTGGTGCTGTGAAAATATGCAGACAAATCATCGTCCCAAGTCCTCTCTGCCCGTCCCACACCGACGCTGCATCCCCGGCAGGGCGCCTCGGTTCCCAGGGAGCACTGAGACTTAAGATGCTAGCTACCTACTGCAAATCTGTGCATTTTTCATTCAACCTAAGTAAAAAAGGAAGGGAGAAAAGCCACCAGAATCAATCCTTGGGCTTGCCACTGGTAGTTCAGAAGGGAGGGGCAGCAGACCATCACTGGAAGCTGCCCTCCTTGTCATCCTGGGGAGAGGACCTAGTCTCTCTTTGATGGTGGATATGGTTTGAGAGGATAGCATGGGTATCAGACCCAAAGGTTAGCAAATGCTTTGTAAGATTAATGAACAGTGAAGCCTTTGGAAGCTTATTTTGAAGAAACCACGGAGGTTCTAGGTTAGCACAAGTGTTATGAATCTAAAAGGTGCCACAGCAGCTGAGGTGCCCGATTCAGGCTGAGGGACAGCTGTTTCAAGGGGTGGGGGTCAGGCTGCGTCAAGTGGGTCAAGCTGGGACCAACATTAGAGAGGGGATGACAGATTTTGCTTTGTTTTGGGAAGAGGGACCAGAACACAGTGAGTCCTAGAGATGGGATGGAAGGTGTCAAAGAGCTAGAAGGCCTCAGATAAGACACGAGAGAGAGAGAGAGAGAGAACCTTCTCAAAGGTCTGGGGAATCAGACCCACTCTGATGCATCCCCGTCATGCCCTGCAGTCACACAGCCTAGAAGGCAGGGAGGACCCTGCTGGGAATCATGGCCATCCCAAATCCCGGTCTCAGGGTCAGCGTTGGAGGTCAGAAGGACCCGGAGTGGACACAGGGCATAAGGGGATGAATTTCAAAGGCTCCTTCCCAAATTCCAAGACTATCATGATCAGCCCCAGTTTCTGGATTTCTTAAAATCTTCACGTGAAACCTAACACTGTTGTCTCCTGCTTCCTTTTTATCCCCTCCTCACTTGATACTTACTTTTTATTCTTCTAAACAGAGTTCTAGGAGTTTCAGAAGGAAAACTCCAAATCTAAAATCAAGTTTCAAAGACCCTTTTTGGAATGTCCCAAACTGGTAACTCTATGGAGACAGGTAGTAGACTGACAGTTGCTTTGGCCTCGGGGAGAGCTGAGAGGGCCTGGGGAGGGGCGACGGCCACCGGGACAGGGTTTTTAGCAGTGATGAGCTCTCTAATATTAGTCACGGTTATGGCTCCATGACTCGGCAAATGCACCCAAAACCACTGAATCGTACCCTTTAAATAAGTGCCCTTTATGGTATGTAAATTAGATCACAATAAGGCCACTTAGAAAAATTGTTTTGGGATGAGCTCCAGAATCATCTTCCCCCCCCGCATCAGGCTCAGGGATGTCCAGGCCGCCACATGCCGCCACCAGCCATCCTCACGCATCCTGGCTGTTCCTTCCTGACAGGAAGACTGAAGGCTAGAAAAGGGTCTCCCTCCCCGCCAAAGTCAGACCCCACCGGAGACCTTCACGCTGCCACCTCATTCCCATCATGGACAAAGTGCCTTCTGCCTCCACGGGGTCAAGTCAAGGGCTGGGGAGAGACCTGGGGTGCCACACACCTGCCAACCACTGACACACAGCCCTGAGCCTCTCGAGGCACTGCTGGCGACCCGACCACCATCGCACAGTGCCCTCGGAAAGAGGAGCCCGAGCCACGGAGGCCTGGGCAGGGAGGTCTCCTGGGCACCCAGACAACCGCTCTGGCCAGAAGGGCAGGTCCGGGGTCGACACTGAGGAACTCAGACCCACTTGGCCCGCGACCCAGGGGGGAAGGAGCTCATGAACGAGGCAGTGTGTAGTTCCATGGACAACAAATGTGTCTTTGGAACGTGGTACCGCACCCTGAACTCTTCCCAGGAGACAGAATGCCAAATACCTCTGGCACGGACCAGAGCCCTCTTTTAGACTGCAAGGGGTATTTTTAGAAATCAGGGGAAAGTTCCGTGCCATGTCACGTGTCCCCCCAGCAGGCGCCTGTGGCCATCAGACCTGCTGCATGGCCACTAGGGCCCGAAAACTTCTCAAAGCGCCGTGGGACAGTCGCAGCTCTCGAAACACATCTTTCGCCGCGTTCTCAGTACATTGAACTTGGGGGCTAACAAAGTAATTCTAATCAGTTACATGATGTGGCTCGCTGAGCAGCAAGACCTCCCTTCCCACATCACCGGCATCACCAGCAAGCTCAAGATCAAAAGATTACATACAACGAACACACTTCTGTATCTAAACACCACGCACGTACATGCACACGGGTGTGCGCACACACACTCACAGGTGCGCACACTTTGGCAGCTCAGCTCAATCCAACGGGCTCTGACGACCGAACTGAGAAACTGAAGGAAATATGGTTAAAAGAAACAAGCCACAGTCGTTTAGAAGAGAGAGGCAGGTGACTTACTTTTCTCATTACCTACCTGAAGACCTGGCTGCTCCCAAAACAGCGGAACGGAGCCTCTGATCTGGACAAAAGATGAAACTCCGTCATCCATGTAAATTGTCTGCACAAGGAAACAGAAAGGGAAAGCTTTCCTCAATGAGACTGAATGTCCTGGGGCCAGGTAACGGGATCCGGCAGCCTGAGACCTGACACCAGCCCGAATGAAGGGCAGACAGTGGACTTGTGCGCCATCTCCTCCCGTGGCCAGCCTGGCCTCACTGTTCCCTGACCCACACGGCAGCCCCGTGTGCTCACGGGCATGCTGGCAGTTGACCAGACTCCGAGGCATCTGGAGCAGGCACAGGGCCTCCGGGGGAGAGCCGCAGCTCCCTGGGAATAAACACAGCCTTACCCAGCTCCGTGGAAAGCCCAGCAATGCCTCCCTGCCCCCGGTTGCAAGGACAGGAGCAAATGTGCTCTGGAATTTAACAAATACCTTCCTCAGAGCCCTCTATTTTCACCTTGTCAACTAGTTAAGTAGCAGAGGGCAACTGGAAAGGGATGGGTGAAATGAACAAGCTATGGCCAAAGACCTGGGTGACCACACAAGTCACTGACGCTGCCCTTGACAACGCAGGTCAAGACCTGAACTTGTACTTGCTCCTGGCCCTCCACGTTCTTAAACCCGCTACGAAGTCAACATACGCAGCCCAGCTTTCACAGGCTTCCAGGAGCTCCTGCCTGGGAGCAGGGGATACTCACCGACTAAAGAACAGATCTCCTCCCTCACCACACACATCGTTACTTCGGGGTGGACCAGCCCATCTTCCTGCAGGCCCCGCCCCCTGACACAAGGGAGTGTTACAGGGACAAGAAGTGCAGTCCTAAGCCTCAGGAGGGGAGGCTGCAGCGACGATCAGATGCACTGCCCTTTATCTGAGTAATTCTACTCTGGCCTGGCAGGACCAGCCTGGGCAGTGCTGCTGATCCTTTCCATTTCTTACCAGCCGCTCCCTTACAGGGTAGCTTTCTGTGCAGCGAGATCATGCTCAGATCACACATGCATTAGTAATTTGGCGGCGGACCAGAGCAGCAGACCCGCAGCTCCCTGGGACAACAGGAATTACGGGAGCCGGGAAGCTGCGGAGTTGAGCTGAACTCCCTTTTCCAACGGGAAAAGCTCTGGGTTAAGACCTTGTCTGTTTCCAGATACAGACTAGCAGCAAACTGGCTACCCCCTGTTTTTCTACTCAAAACAAAAACAAAAGCAAACAAAAAACCCAAAACCAAAACCAGGAACACCTGGATGGCTCAGTCCATTAGGACTACAGCTCAGGTCGGGGCGCCTGGGTGGCTCAGTTGGTTAAGCGACTGCCTTCAGCTCAGGTCATGATCCCGGAGACCCGGGATCGAGCCCCGCATCGGGCTCCCTGCTCGGCGGGAAGCCTGCTTCTCCCTCTCTCACTCTCCTTGCTTGTGTTCCCTCTCTCGCTATGTTTCTCTCTGTCAAATAAATAAATAAAATCTTTAAAAAAAAAAAAAAAAAGACTACAGCTCAGGTCATGATCCCCGGGTCCCGGGATCAAGGCACACACTGGGCTCAGGGGAGTCTGCTTCTCCTTCTATTTCTGCGCCTACTCCCAGCTCATGCTCCCTCTCTCTTTCTCTCATAAATAAAATCTTTAAACAAAACAAACCCGCAAAAACAGAAGAAAGTAGCAGATTGCTTCAACTCACGTGAGCCTCATTGACCATAGTGAGATTAAGAGGACACAGGTCCAGATGACTGAGAAAGAAACCACTTTGGCCAACATTTCTCTGTAAAGGCAGCCCTTAACAGCGCCAGGATCTGACTGAAGCTATGGAAATCTTACCCTTCACTTTGACATGTGCTAAATGAGCTGCTTCTTGAACACTCCTCTTGAGCCAGAACTTGCACAGGCAAACCGGGCTTCAGAGAACACCCACCAGGAGGCCCCACACTCCAGACCCAACCCCTGGGACAGGAAGAAAAGATGCCTCTGACTTTCTCCACTCCTCCCTCCCAGGTGAACATATTCCTGTCTGCATCCCATTCATCAGGACAGGACCACCTTCTTTGTTGCCACGGTGATAGGACAGAACCGCAGTGGATCTGTGGTGCTTTCCTTCATGAGCTAAAGAACGTAGGTTTTAATACTCCCAGCAGACATGATGCCTCGACTCCCAGACGGGGCAGATCCCAGAGGGCATTGGGAGCCCAGGGGTCCCCGGGGTGGGGGGAGAGGAGGGTGGAGCAGGAAAGCGGGTCAGCATCTGAGCTCTGGGACAGCACCTTCCACCTGCCAGTTCCCATGTGCCCTGCAGGGTGGCCCTGGGCATGTTCTTTAACCACTTTGGGCCTCAGTTTCCCTCTCTCGGTGGAGTAACTGTGACCTGGTCACAGGGAGGAGTAAATGACTAATGAGGGAAGGTGACCCCAGTGCATGGCAGTGGTCATTGCTCTCGAGGGCACGAGAGTGTGCATGAGTCCCCTGCAGAGGACTGACAAACCAGGAGGGGACCAGAGCCCTGGGGGAGCAGGGCTTCAGCTGGAGGGAGTGGGGCTGGAGGGACACACAAGGGGTGAGAGGGAGTCCACCATGACTAAGCAGGGGTGAGCCCAAGCCAGGCCTGGGACACCGTGGCCTTGGCAACTCAGGAGTAGCCCCTTTCACAGGGTGGAGGGAGCAGAAACCCAGGGACCCTAAAAAGAAAGGGATAGTGCAGAGAGACTTGTAACCCAGCAGATACTCTTTGATCTGAAAAGCTTTTGCTCAACTTTCATTTCCAGGTGAGGGGTTTGCAAGGCAATGCTTTCCAAGTCTGCTGCACTCCTGGGAGGACATGCGGCCGTCCTCACCTGCCCGGACTGATCACTGGCCTTGTCTTCACTAGACAGATATTTTTCTTCTTCTTTTTTTTTTTTTTTTGGTAAATCAAAGGGACTTTCTGGGGTTTGTTTTTCTGCCTGGTGAGTCACAGCCACAGGTATGACTCACAGCAGAGCCCAAAGGACTCCAGGCTTCTTCCCAGGAAGACGGAGATGAGGTCCACACCTGCACATACGCATGCACCACACACACGGCCTGCCTCGGAGGAGAAAGCGTGTTCGTTCCTCTTAGGAAAAATGTTAAAGCAAAGCAGAGTGGGTGGCGCAGAAAACCCCTCCCTCTTCTGGCTCCTTGAGCCTTCAGTCTTGAGAGACCCTGCCTCGGGGCCCCGCCTGCTCTCTGTCTAGTCCCACCATTTGCAAAGGAGCACAGTGCAGCAATTCATCAGTCCCCTTCGAGCATTTAGCGAAGGAGCCCCACTCCCATACAGCTGCAGTCTGAGGTCTGAAGAGCCTCACTTCTCTAGCAGGGGCCGTGGATCTGTGGGCGACGGCTGAGAGGAGCCAAGCAGACCCAGCTGAGACTCCTTCCCGTGGTGCTCAGCATGTTTCCTCCAAGATGTTGCCTGCCACTCTCTAGCGAGGAGCCCGTGTTCCAAAGCCTGCCCCCTCTTCCAAGGTCAGGTCACAAAGCAGGCAACACCATGCTGCCGGAACGAGTCAACCCCACTCCCTCTACGGCATCCCTTTGATTCGAAGGCCTCAGGATGCAAGCCACACTGTTGTCCCCCTGGGCAAAGCCACCAGGACAGCAGGGAGGGACACACTACCTCATAGCACCATCGCGACCTGGGCTGGCCAGTCTCGGTTCCCAGTGCCAGGGAGCGGGCCACGTGGGCTCCCGGGAGCGACTTCTCCAGGCCCCAGCACATCACCGCAGCCCTGGGGGGCCACTCCAACAGGGCTGCAGCAGGTCCCCCGATGGTTCCCGTGCTGCTCCCCCTCCCAAGGGGGCCCTGAGTGCCGTGGATTCCCCGGGCACCGGACCCAGAAGCCCCTTCACCGGCAGGTGGCGGAGGGAGGGAGGCAGACACTGGTTTCGAATACATTCTACTTAGGGAAAGCTTTTTTTGGTACAAACAAACAAGCAACTTAGATCAACCTCAGCGCTTCTGTGGCTACAAAGTGCTGTGAACAAAACCATCCCAGGACTGCAGAGACGGAGAAAACAGCTGTCTTGTCCAAGTGGGAGCAACACGAGATTGTCCCGGGGAGCAGCTGCTTTCCTCCAGCTATGGTTGCTCACCCTGTCTCTGAAAGCATTTCAGGAGGGGGGTCAACGCCCCTCCAGCAGTCGAGACCTGTTTCAGGAAGGGACCTCCCCCCATCTGGGCCAGGCTGGCTCCCCAGGGGCGTGGTCAGTGACGCTTTCCTCGGGAAGTGCACCCTGTCACTACAGCCGGCAGTCTCCCCTGTGCCTTCCTCCCCCTCCACCACTGTCCCACCAGGCACCATGTCTGTCACCCTGCCCTCGCCCCGCTCTGTTGGTGTTCCTGTCCCTCCACAGGCAGGACCGTGGGGGGCACTCCCAGGACCGTGAGGGTGCCTGCCCTGTTCTTGCCGCCTCCCCGTCAGGTGGGCTCAGAGTGTGCTCTAGGAACTGACTCTTCGCCACCCCCCAAGTATGAATCATCCTGGGAGGGCACGTGGTCTGTTAGGAATAGCCCCACAAAGAACTTCTCTGGGGACAAGGCCAGCTTGACCCCTTGCCCCATTACACATCTCGTAAAAATAAAACCACGGCAAAACCACAGCGGGCCCAGGGAGCCATGCTGGTCCCCGAGGAGGTCCACATTAACCGCCCATCTCTGGAGGAACAGCACCGGGGGTCTGGCTGCCTGGGGGCTCGTCCAGGGCTTCTGGAGCCAAGACTGGGTTGAGGGTTTCATCCAGGCGACCTCTGCCTGATCCAGAATCCAGGAGAGGCCAAGGGAGAGAAAACACGAACGAACGAGGAAGACCAAAAAGACTGCGTGACCCCGGAAATCCCTCCCCAGGCCTGAGAAGGGAAGCAGGTGGGGGCTGTTTACATTGCACGAGGCTGGAGGCACCAGGAGCCAGAGGGCCGGCTGGTGGCGCCCCTGAGGCCTTGCTGGGCAGCCGCGGGGTGACAGTCCCTGTCTCTGAGCCTGAGACACTGGGCACAGCCACTAGGTCCACGTGGGTGAAATGACCAGAGCAAAGTCCCTGTGACCCTGTTCTGTAGAAAAATGACAAAAGCAAACAGAGTGTTGAGATTTTTCAAGAAGCTAAAGGTACTGCATTTAAAGCCCTGTCCCTTAACCTGAATTATGTCTTTATGGGTTCACCTGTGTGCTCCCCAGAAGATGAGTTGACGTGCTCGTCCCTGGCACCTCGGAGTGTGACCCTATTTGGAGACACGGTTAAGATGGGACACACTGGGCAGGTGGGTCTCCTGGTTAAAGGGGAAGGGGAGGCAGAGATGGGAGGGCTGCACCAAGGGGGTCCCCAGAGCTGGAAGAGGCAGGAAGGATCCTTCTCTAGGGGCTTCAGAGGGAGCATGGTCCCCACCAACATGCGGATTTCGGACCTTGGCCTCCAGAACGGTGAGGCAATAAATTCTAGTTGTTCTAAGTCGTGCCCGTGGCACTTTGTTATAGGATTAAAGAGCCCAGTCTCTCAGGAAGGACACTGGTAAGGAGGGCAGGTGCTTTCCCAATGACTTACTTGGTAAGATACAATACAGAAGAGCCCAATTAAAAAAAAAATACGGTTGAAACTCACAACTCTGGAGAGCACCGAACGAGAAGAGTAAATACGGGAACTATTTACCAAAAAGCTGGAGAGAGAGCAAGGCCAGGGCCGAGCTCCAGGGCTGCCAATGAAAACCTCTTCCATCTGGCTCAGTTCCCAGGTTCAGGCCCATGGGTATTTTGATTTGTACAAATACACTTTGCACCTCTGGCCCCCAGTTCCTGGCACAGGGCTCAGCCCCTGGCAGGTGAAAAACAAAGTTCTGTTGAATACACTGACTCCGAGGCTCATCATGCAAGGATAAGCACTGGGATGGGACAGCGGTAACGCAGGTGAGGCCGTGCAAAGAACAGGAAGTACTTTTCATCACGCAGACATGAGCAAGAAAAAAAGAAAATGCCCTCCTTCTTGGGGTCACTTTTTTTTCTGACATTTTTAACCAGATATTTATATCCAGGAGAGCAGACAGAATGAAAGAGAAGTCATAAGCAAGCCAATTCTCCTGCCGATCACCTGAAAGCTCCCATTCCAAAGCCCTCCTACTCGGCATCTGACTCCAAGAGGACCGCCTCACCTTAAACCCAAGTAGGCGGCAGCTCACACAGAAAGCAGGTGCTCAGATCTGTGCTGAATTAAACTGGCTCAAGGCCTGGAAGAGAACACCTCTCCCAGCTGCAGCAAGGAGGGATGCAATAAACACAGGCTGTTTGCCCGGGACGCCCACAGCCCCCGGCACCTGTGCCTTTCATGGAGCCTGCTTCTCTTATGATTTATTCCACCTGTTAGTCTACAAGGTGGTCTTACCCTGCAGATTTGCAACCTAGAGAGAAAAAAACAAAAACAAAAAACAAAAAAACAATGGAAGACAGCATCTCTGGGAATGAGAACAGAATTTAGGGGGAAAAAAAATCAATGAGCGATTACGCAGATGGTCATAATCATGGAAGCCGAAAGCCACTCCCAGGATCTAAGACAGGCTTGGGATGATTTGGAATGAAAAACGGTTTCTTCTCTCATCCTTGTTTTATTGATCTACTTTTTCTCTTAAGAAGACTTTGCAAGCCTGCGGTTTCATCCCTGCTCTCTCAAATAACCTCCAACCTTTATAACCAAAAATTCCTGCTTCCTTGTAGCTGGAAGCAGTATTACCCCAGCAAAAGTGAATCAAGAAACCCAATCCAGGCAAACTGGAGGCCACACGTGCAGGCAGGGCCCCAAGGACTCACTGCGTTCTACAATCAGAGGAAGAAACCACGATCACCTGAGATGACCTCTGATATGCCTGGACCTCTTCTGCCCCAAACGGAAATGCACGGGCAGGGCTGTGTCCCCTACCAACCACTGGCCGCTACGGACCAACCAGCACTGACCTGCTCAGTCTCCACGAAGTTGGACACATGGCCATCGTCGTTGACGCCGCGAGTGTGGAAGCGAGCGCCGGCGCGCTCGCAGCTGATGCGGGAGATGAGGCAGGCCTTGGCTTGCTTATGCGAGGCATACACCGTGCGGATGGTCACCACTCCGCAGATGACCTTCAGCAGCCAGTCGCAGCAGCTCACCTGGTGCTGCCTCAGGGGCACGTGCAGCAGCTGGTTCCTGCGAAACGGAGCCCCACGGTGACTCGGATCACCGCGCATCATGCGGGCCACACCGCACCCAAACGAGTGGGGAGTGGCTCCTGCGGCCAGGGATGGGGTGAAGGCGCTCCAGGTGGACTGGGTGTTCGGGATGCGGGTCCGGGAGGTTCACATGATTCTGGGATGCCCCCCTGCCCCCCAAAGCAGCAGCGCAGCGAAGGCCAAGCACCATCAACCAGTGAGCCCTTCCCTAAACCACTGTGGGCGTCACTATCAGCCTGAACTGAAACCACCCACCTTCTGAGTCTGAACCACCCACCTTCCAGGAACCTCAGAGAAGCCTTCCTTTAGGTTGTTGGCCTCCACACTTTTAAATCAGAAATCCCATCAGTAAAAAAATTTAATCATAGGTTTTGTAATTAAATAATAAATGATAAAAATAATCATTAAATATATGCATGCTAATTTAAATGGCATACATATTCCCTGAGGTACAGCCTATTCCCATGAGAGCACTAGAAAGCAATCCAAAATAAATTGCAAAGGATGAGATGAGGGGCACTTGGGTAGCTCATTCGGCGAGGCGTCTGCCTTTGGTTCGATAGGGATCCCAGAGTCTTGGAATCAAGCCCCGAATGGGGCTCCCCAGTCAGTGGGGAGTCTGTTTCTCCCCTTCCCCTTTCTCCCTGCTTGGACTCTCTCTCTCTCAAATATTTTTTTTAAAAAGGATGAGACAAAAATAAGACGGACAAAAGTTCCGGTGTTTTGTCCCCATAACCAGTGGATTGTTCTGGGGCTCTGGGACCCCTGGTGTCCATGATGATGATGAGACAAAAGCCAACATTTACCAAATGCACCGAGAACCATTCTAAGTGCTTTGGGATGGATTAAGTCACTTCATCCCCCAGAGGCCCTATGTGAAAGGTATTATCATTCGGCCCATCCTACAGATAAAGACACTGAGGCACAGACAAGTGAAGGATTTGCCCAAGGTCTGGGAGCCTGCGCTCTTCACTGCCCCACCCCCCCAGCCCCAGGCCTACCTCCTCCCTCACTGAAGGCCCTGCAAGTACCAGCCGACCTCTACTGGCCTCGGCCCTCTCTCGCCCTCGCCCTGCTTCCCCAACACCCACTTGGCCTCACTCAGCCCCAGAGGCCACTCTGAGGAGGCGGCCTTGGAGGGGTGCCAGGACCCCCACCCTACAGGTGGAGCTCCATTCGGAGTGAGCAGCACCTTGTACCCTCGGAGGCCTCTCAGACTCTCCCAAGGCGGCAGGAACCTTCTCAGAAGACTCTTTCCCACAGGGTATCAAGCAAATCTAGATCACAATGCCCTATTTATTTTAAAAAGGCAGCAATGTTCCTGCCCTAGAGCCTTCGTCCAAGATAGCAGCCTTCTCTCATTTCTTCCGAAGTGCCCTGGGTGTTTGCTGGCTCCCAACGTCTCAGGCCCGCCTCTACCACCCACCGGGAGGAGGGCACTGAGAAACCCCACTCCTCAGGGAGCGGCCACGTGGGTCCCCTTCTGAGCTCTCCCAGTCACTGTGCCTGAAAATGATGCCTGAAAAATGATGATGGAGCACTGCTCCACAAAAACACGTTTTCCTCGTCTGAATCGCTCTCTAAAATTCAGATGATGAACCGGCTTTAGTAACAAATTAAATCTGGATATGGCATCAAGGCAAAGCTCCGGAACATTCCAGTCTTCCAGGCACCCAGCTGCGGCCACCACAGTCACCAGGGGTCAGGCAAAGGAGCCTTTTGCCAGCCAGCTCTGAGTCCCTGTTTCTATCCACGCGGGCCTGGAGCACTGTAGGAGGACAGCTGTTGTCCTAGGGAGGAAGAGAGCCAGATCTACAGAGGAAAACCACCAGGAGGCTCCTTCCGGGCTTGCATTCCACGGGGAAGCAGTTCTTGGGGGGGTCCATCACCAGCTGGGAAAAACAACTTCCCACCACTGTACACCCCCTCATTCACCAGCCACGTTCCGTGTTGACCCCATGTGACTCCAGATGTGGGTCCAGACCTGGAACGCAGCACCCGGAACGGGCTTCGGGCAAAAGCCAGTGACCACTCGGTCAGGGCCGACTCGGGTGTGGTTTGCTCCCTGGGCACCTCCCACCACACGGCTGCTTCCTCTCAGCTCAAGATTAGTCTGGCATCCACTTGGGGCTTGCCCCTTCCCCAGACCCCGCCCCCAGGCCTCCTCCTCGTGATCTGCACCCTTCCCACTGCTCTCTGGTTCCCCAAGCATCCCCTACCTTGCTACAATGTTGCCAAGAACTGTCACAGCCTCTGAGACCTCCCCTTGCCCGGCAGTCCCTGTTGGCGGTGGCTCCGGGGACTTGGCACAGCTGCCCCTCGAGATCCACAGCCCTTGCCTCCCTAACTCCAGTGGCCTTCAAGGGTACCGGCTCATTCCTGCAAAACGGACTTAGGGATTCCCAGAAACACCATCCCCTGGGTCTGTCTCTCAGAGAGGGTTCCTCAAACTCCAGGGCAGGAGTACCCATCAACACCTGGCTGGAGTGCTGAGTCTGGGGCCCGGGCCCAGACCAGCAGAGGCACCATCTGCATTTGAAGGAGAGCCTCAGGAGACTCATAGGTGTTTTCAAGTTTGAGCACATGACTGTCCCAAGAACTCCACAAAACCAGCCGGTCCAAGAGGGCCAAGGAAGGCCGAGGCACACGGCAGGTTATGGGGAGTCCTCTTTCTCCAGACAGAAGTCAGGCAGGGCTGGGGGGCCCGAAGCAGCAAGGAAAAAAATTATTTATGCAGTGAAGGAGACCTCCGAGTTTCTGGGTTTGGGCAAAGGGAGGGAGGCAGGCATAAATAAAGGCTGTAAATAAGCCTCACCAACCCTGTCTTAGGGCTGGGAAATGGGGTGGCTTTAAAGGGTCAGCCCTGGAATTCTAAGAACATTCAGTATATGAGGTGTATTGTAGCAATTTCCATAGCTCAATTTTCATCCCGTTGGCTTCTGACTCAGTTCCCACCCATGTTCTGGCAAATCTGAGGGGTGTGGTGGCTGACAACCCAGGCCTGGCCCCCATCGATGGAAATCACTGCACCAGCCCTACCCGCCAGTACTTGTCAGGGTCATGACCGCCCGGGTCCAGAAAGAGCCCCAGATAATTTACATATTTATACAGTCACCCACACTTGGCTATGTCCGTGAAGGAGCACCCGAATAACCCTAAACACACAGAAATCCAGGCACCTTGGTCTGGGCTTCAGATATGTCTTATCACATGATTGCAAGTCACCTTGGCTGGTTGACTCAGTTTCCCCACTGTTGGAGGAGCTTTCACTTGTTCAAGCCTCAGTCTCCTTATCTGTAAAATGGGCACAACAAACAGACCTCCTGCATAGGTTACTGTGAGGATTCTGAGTTTTTTTTTTTTTTTAAGGATTTTATTTCATTTATTTGTCAGAGAGAGAAAGAGCACACACAAGCAGGGGGAGTGGCAGAGGGAAAGGGAGAAGCAGACTCCCTATTGAGCCATGAGCCCGATTTGGGACTTGATCCCAGGACCCCGGGATCATGACCTGAGCCAAAGGCAGATGCTCAACTGACTGAGCCACCCAGGCGCCCCCAGAATTCTGAGTTATTAGCAGCAGGGAACTTACTAGAATAGGAGTGCCGTACATAAGCACGGTGATACGTATGTGTGCACCAGAGGGTGACCAGCATCACTGAGGGGACCACAGGAGCGCTGCGCACAGCCTCGCACTTAGGAAGCACCCAGGGCATGTTGGCTCTTGTGCTCTTTCCTTATGGAGAGTTTCTTTTTTAAATCTACATTAGACTGCTCTGAACACCTTCCCTGCGCCTGGGCTGGGGATGGGGTGAGCTTTCTTCTCACTGTGTTGAGAGCGACTGGGCTCTCAGAGGTGCCCCAGGGAAGCAAGGACCCAGGAGCCTGCCCTCTATGCGATCCAAGGGGGACAGGAATGGGGGGCAGGGTAGTAGGAGACAGCCCAGGGCCCTCACCAAAAGAAGGAGCTCCCCCACTCGTCGCTGTCACAGCCCTGCTTCTGGGCCCGGATGGTGAGATCGAAGCTGGAGCCATCATTCGGCCACGAGAAGTAGAAGACCCCGGAGTTGAGGATTTTCCTCAAGGCTGCGAGGCGGTCCTCCTCCCTGGCCTCCTCCTGTAGCGGGTAAAAGTCGGTGGCCGTGATTTTGTAGATTTCAGCCTCTGGAATTCTGCCCACGGATGTGCAGCCTGTCACCAAAACCAGGAAGCTCTGGGAAGCGCCACCTGGAAGGGAAACAGACGGGGGGGGGGGGGGGGGGGGGGGGGGGGGGGGGGGGGGGGGGGGGGGGGGGGGGGGGGGTAGCTTAGGACCATACTGGGCCTGGCGGAGCTCACAGCGCCCCACCCCCTCCCCTAGGGAAGGAGCGACGACCACAGCAACCACCTGGGTCTGAATCTCAGTGCCGGGATGGGGAAGGTGGCCTCTGAGCGGCGGCGGCAGCGCCACCACCTGGCAGCCTACTGGAAACGCGAATTTTTGGCCCCATCCAGACAGCGGGGCTGGGGGTTTGTTACTTGAGGTAACTAGCAGCCGGGCCATTCTGCAGCCCACCAGCCTGATGGTCACTGGCCTGGAGCTTTCCCGGCCCCACAGCCTCTCCCCCTGTCCGCCACCCAAAGCCTTCCAAATCTGCCCTCTCCACGAAGCCTCAGGCACCACCTGGCTCAGGGCCCCCCAGTGGGGTCAGTCCTTTAATCTCAGTGGAGTAGCCTCTCGAAGATGCTTGATAGAAGACCTCCTCTCTGCTTAAATCCTTCCACAGCTCCCACTTCCCCCAGGACTGAAAGGGGAACTCCTCCCAGGCCGACCACCCCCATCCCTCCCACCTATGGACACCCATAGTCCTACAGCTCTTATGGGCTGTCTTCTGTGGCTCCTCAAATACACCCCATACCCTCACACCCTTAGGCCTTTGCTGGAGTTGTCTCTGCCTGGGATGCCCTAGCACATTCTGCCCATCAAGGCCTTCCCTACTCGCCTTCCCTGCCTCCACCCTCCAGAAGCTCCAGGAGCCTTCCCTGTGTTCATCAAGGCCAGCCTAGCTCAGTCCCTCCTTCCCAGGAGAACTCCTCTTCACCCTTTGGGGAGCCTGCCCTGCTCTCCCGAGACACAGCCCTGTGTCCCCGCACTGGCCAACAGCATCCCTATTAGCCCTTACACATGCAAAGCTAACACCTCGTCCCCATCTGCGTCCCCCAGCAGGTTGGGGTTTCTGTGGGGCAGGACTCTGTCTCATTGTTATATCTCAGCACAGCACACAGCCGAAGTTTGATGAATACTTCCCACATCAGCCAATGACAGGGCGGCTCAAGCCTCCCCTGTCCCTGTGAAATGATTACCCATATCACTGCCCACATGATTGCCAGGAGAACCACGCAATCTCTCCTGGGACCCCACCAAACCGTCTGTGGCTGCCTTGTCTCTTGCACCCTCCGCTGCACGGGGGCTGACGAGCACATGATGTGGGAGTCAGGGGTGCAAGGCAGGCCTCTGCTCTGGGGACAGCAGGGACAGTGCCCCCACACCATTTCAGGAGAGGGCCCGATCACTGGGATTGAGCAGCTGGCCTTCGGGGGCTGGCATGGTTCTGGTCTAGAGGATATTCCTCCCACCCCGCTGAGGTTTAAAGGCTCTGTTTCCAGAAAGATCCACTCCCAGTGGTCAGAGGTCATTACCTGGAGACACGGTAGTCAACAGTCTGATAAAAGACCCTTAACTCCCAGTGCTCATTGTGTCCCCCTACTCCCTCCTCACACTTGATACAAAGAAGGGTGCTGCTTGGGGCCAGGACATGTCTGGGGTTTTCTTAAAGATGCCTTTATCCAATAACTAGGTCACCACTCCCACCATGGCTGCTGGGGGGAACAACGGGGCGACCATATTGGCTCATATACCCCCTCCCCCAAGGCCAAACCAGGAAACTACTTTAAAGCAACATAAGGGTCAGGCAGTTACGCTGTGGACAGTGATAGGTGTTGGGGGGCTGGGTTTCCTAAGCTGGATAAGTATCATTTCTGGAAGACAGGTGGGGTAAAGGTAGGCTGGTTGTCCTCAAATGACAGCCTCACAAACACAAATATTCCCGGAGCCGGTGCTAGGACCCTTGCCCAGCATCTCTTCGGCCTCGTGATCGGCGCAGGGAAAGCAGAGTTCAACACCAGCCAGAGGCGTGGCCAGGGGACAGCCCCTGTGGTCTAGGCTGCGAGCCCGTGAGGGGATTCTGTAGACAGTGGGGTCAAGGAGAAGCATGGAAAACTACATCTCTCCACCCAAGTTGTGGAGTGGATTTTGAGCAGCACTTCCTCAACAGCCTCTGCGTGGGGGGACCGAGTCCCTGGCAAGAGTCCCAGGTGACTCCGAAATCCGGAGGCATTTCCGGCGCAGGGCAGTGGCCCAGGAGAAGCTTGGGAGGCACGACTGCAGCAGGCCTGCAAAGGCTCTTAAAATAAATGAGAACTGGAGCTCCTGAGCCCCAGGATGGTGGGCTCGGGAGACCGCACAGGTGATTTTAGCAAAAGCCACCAGAGGAGCGCACTGGAACTAAGCACTTGGACAACAGCGGACTCTTGGTTCCCAGGCACTTGGCGTTGTTCTATGAACTTCCTTGCGACAAGCCCGGCGGGGGGGGGGGGGGGTACGACTTTTAGCCCCATTTCACGAGAGGCAGATGGAGGCACAGACAGGATAAGAAGCCTGCCCAAGGTGACACAGTGGGGGATCTGGGATTTGCATCCACTTTCTGGCCCTACTGCCTGGGTAAGTGACTCAGGCTGTTGGCTTTCAGATCTGGTGCTCTTTACCTAGATTATTATTATTACTTTTTAAAGGTTTTATTTATTTATTTAACAGGGAGAGAGATTACAAATAGGCAGAGAGGCAGGTAGAGGAAGAAGGGGAAGTAGGCTCCCCAGTGAGTAGAGAGCCCGATGTGGGCCTCAATCCCAGGACCCTGAGATCATGACCTGAGCCAAAGGCAGAGGCTTAGGCGCCCTCTTTACCCAGATTCTTGCTGAAGGACGGCTCACATGCCTGGCAAGGCTGTCCCCAGGGGAAGCTGAATCATCAGCCCGAGTGCACGGCTAGTTTGTATTGGACCCACAATGCAAACATGGGTCCCCCTCCAGGCTCCCTCAGGCCCCCAGGTCTGGCGGCCCCCAGTCCTGCTGGCTCACTGTCCTACTAGGGGTGTGGCTAATGGACCACTAGCTCATTGGACACCACAAGTTTTCACCATTAGTTTAAATAGCTGTGAATAATATATTTTCCAGCATATGCTAAATATTGGCATGTGAAAATAAAACCGTTGTGGGCCTCTTTACCAGGATCCAGCAGGATCCAGACTCTGGTTGGATCAAGGAATGCATGAATCAGTTCTTCTTTAACAGATGGGATTTTCCCTGTCTTTCCATTCCACACCCCCGCCCCCAGAGTTTCATCCTAATGTCACATATTTTGTGCTTCTGTGTCTCTTGATCATACTGGGCAGCAATCTGATCCCAACACTTTAAGTGTTTAAAAGACTTTGGCTTGAGTTATCATTGCAATGATTTTGAGTACCAATTCAGTCCAACAACATAAACAAAATGCTTTGCCAAATAGTGATTTAACATAAAAAGCCGAGATTTGTTGGGAAGGTAGATGGGACTTCTGGATCCATATATCTATGGTGAAATATTATTAACATAGAGCACGCCTGAGTCAGAGGTCGCTGGCTACACTCAGCGGAGGTGACTGGGAGGAAAAGCAACGGTCACAGGCCCAGAGACACACCAGAGCCAGAAGGGATCACACACACACACACACACACACACACACACACACACACACAGGGACATACACCCCTCCAGAGGCCGGGAGGCCCACGCTCCAGAGAACTGTCACAGCCCGAGCAAGCAGGGTGGAGAAATGGGAAGCAACCACCCCACTATGCATGGTCCAGTAGGGCCAGGTTTCAGTTGGGGAAGATGAAGCAAATTCTAGAGACATGGGGTTACAACAGTGGAAATGTCTTCAATACCCCTAAAGTGTCCACTTCAAATTGGTTACAATGGCAAACTTTTATCTTCTATATATTTTGCTACCTGCACAAAAATCTCAGAGACCTCAACTTCAATTCAGAAATTCTCTCTTGAGAGAGGGCTGCCCACCCAACTCCAAGGCCCAGCTGCCCCCAAGCCCCTCAGCCCCGCAGCCACGGGGCCTGTGTCTTGTCTCCCTGTGGCCAGTGTCATCTCGCTGGGAAGGGCCGGCGCTGGGAGCACGGTGACTCATGCGCAGACACAATGCCATTTGTGCGGGGACAGTGCCGGGTGTGTTCTGGCGCTGGGCCTCGTGCTTCCCCTGCGTCGGCATTTCTCCGTTGGCTCAGCCTTGGAGTTCACTCCCCGGCCAGCGTCGTGCCAATCTCAGCCCTGAGGTTGCCTCCAGACCCCCTTATCTCTCCTGCTTGCACAGGATGCTCTCACACTTTAAAGCTGTAGACACAGGACTCAGGAGCTCCTGGCTTGCCCACCCGTCGAGTGGAGGGCCCCAAGGCTGCCCCCCATACAACCAGCTCGAGTTCTAAAGACTCTGCATCCGCATGGCACAGTTTCAAGGATCTCTTTCACCTCCCCTTTCTAGAATGTGCAAGTGGCACGTGTGTGTGTTGGGAGCTCACACGGGCTTGTGGGAGCTGGGCACCTCCTTCCCCAACTCCGCACTGTGGCCTGAAATCCACCAGGGGCTGGTTAGCTGCACCATAGAAACTGCCAGACCAGAGCTCTCTTCCCCCAGAGAGCTGGATGTCCAGCATTTACCAGCACTCCACTGGAGGTAGGTCATAAATGATCCTGACTGATGAAGGCCATATCATTTCAAGATTTTCCAGAGAACATTGAATACCCCGAATCTCGAGACTAAAGACGATTTCATTTCCCTCTCCAGGGGCTTTTCATTATGTAGTGACTGCCCAGCAGTGAGCCCTCCGCTAGCCTGTGCAGGTTAACCAGCCACCAGGACTCAGTGCCCTGACCTCTACCCTGCACCTACTTCTCCCAGAGGAACCCGTCTGCATGCCAGTCCCTCCCCCTCAGTACCTGTGTGCAGACCAGGTTTATTCTCCTCTATTAATCTCTTGGGAATTATGTAATATAGAGGTTAGGCTGTTTTCCTGGTTTTGCAGAATATAGCCCTAGAGAGATGAACAAATATAGAAGGTGAGTCTGCCGTGAAGCTGAAACTAGAATCTGGGAGGGCTGTCTGGTACAGCTCCACAGGCTGTGCACTACACAACTCCAAAATTCATTAAAGACCTCACTGTGAAACTATGAAACAGGGAGGCCTTGAGAGCTTAGGTTAATCATTGTAATCAATCACAGGGATGAATTCTTTCCACCACAGTACTCTCACTTTCTATGTCTACATCAGGAAGCTCAACTCCCTGGCTAATAGTGGGGGCTCCAAGGGGTGGGGCAGCTCCCCAGCAGGTGGTCACCTCTCTCCACCACCTGACCTTGGCCAAGGTATGGCCCTGTGTTAAATCCAGGTCTGGGTCAGATGCAGAATGGATCATGAATTGATGTAGCAGAAAAACCACTGCCAGTTATAAATGTAAGGTGCCAACAACAGTAACACATCCTAAGATCCAAGATGCTACAATGTAAAAACAAAAAACCAAAAACCCGTCATAGACTAGACAAATTACAGCACTTAAGTTGTCTGAGCTTCTCTGTGTGCAGGTAAAGCAAGACAGGAAGAGGCGCCCACCGCTCGTGCTGGGAGGAGTGGGTTCATGTACTAACACAGTGCGTGGCAGAGAACATGCGCTAGGGACGGTCAGCCGGCGTCCCCACATCACCATTGCGGAGGCGAGGGCCACAGGAATTTTTTGTGACCTCATTAAAAGCACTATGGGGAAAAGTCCCATAGAAAACTCGGGACAGGAAGCCCGTTTTCAGGGAAAGAGCAAGTGTGCGGAGGCGGCTTGTTCTGGGTTTGAATCCCAGCTACTCTTCTTGCCCGAGGCCCTCACTTTAACCCTCCGAGCCCCTCTCTGTTACTAGGAACGGCGCACAAGACACAGTATCATATCGGCTTCTTTTTAGGACTAAATAAAGTAACATGTATCTAGCCCCGGACACAAAACAGACATTGGAAGCACATGTGTGGTCATGTGGCTACCGAGTGCTTTCCCGACGCACTATTTGAAAATGATCAGTGGAGTCAGAGTTAAGAGAACCCATCCCATGAAAGAAAAGACCCAGAAAAGCAGTGACAAACAACGTGCCATTCTGTCACCTTAAAAAAGTCCTGGGTCTGTGAACATGGCTGCTGTGGGACACAGGGAGCTCTAACGTGCTCGGCTCAGGGGGAAGCTGTGAACCCCGATCTGGTCCACTCCCAGCCATTCTCATTCCGGGGAGCAGGACTGAGAATGAGGGGTGTCACGCGTGCTCTGGCCTGGGCACCAAGCGTCCCTGGAGACCCCCGGGCACGGCCAGCATAAATGCAGCGGCTGCGGGGGAGGAAGGGAATGGCGGCCACAGACTCAGAAGTGAGGTCCAGGGGCGCAGAGTGACCTCCGATAACACAGCCCAGCTGACAGCTCAGCCCGAGGGTCTCGCACAAGCAAGGACGCCCGCTGCTTCCTGGGAGTTCTCAGCCTTTTCAAAGTCAGACTGCACAGCCCATTTTTCCTTTCCTCCCCCCCCCCCCCCCCCCCCCCCCGTGTCCGATGGCAGGTGCTCGGGGATTCTTCTCTCCTCGCCGACACACACGCCAAGTCCCTGCTCTTCTCCAAGCCACCGTGGAGTCCGGGGCTGCTGGCTCCCTGCAGCCACCCCTTCTGGAGTACAGATCCCTTGTCAGTGACAAACAGCCCCCTGGGGGGGACTCCCCCACACCCGACTTCGAAAGAACTCAGGTCCTGGAGGGCAAACCGTGAAGGTGAGCTTCCTTCGCACACACCCTCCCTCCTCTGCCACCAGCAGACAGGTGACGTTCTTGACTCCGGCTCGGAGGAGCAGCCTCAACCAAATGAAGAAACAGTTTAAAAGATGGTAACTGCTAAAATAAAACGCCTCAACCCAGCAGTCTTTCCAAACGAATGCAGGAGAAGGTCTGCCCAGCACCCTGCAAGTCTAGCGTCAGATGCTCTGACAGCGGCCGCTGTGTCTGAACGGGTACTTACCCGATCTCAACCTGAGCTCCCCCAAGCAGCCATAAGCGTCCGTGAGCTTTCCATACTGGCCTTTAATGACCTCCTTCTCTTCCGGAGCTGGGAGAGAAACACATCACAGACAACATCAGCCTGGGTCTCCAGTTGGACTTCATTCACTGCAGCCTTCCCATCTGGGTCCCCACCCACTGGAAAAAGAAAACGCAGAGACGATAGCTCGGCCTCAAGTAATGTGTGTGGAGGTTTTAGGACTAGCGAATCACTGAGCTGCAGAGATTTAGACCTTCCCACGAAAAGCTGGCTCTCTGGAAGCGCCCACAGCTCCCTGAAGACTGGGGAGGGTGAGGAGAGTCCCCGGCTGGCTGCGAGGATGTGCTGGGGGTTTGAGCCGGGAACAGGTGCCTCGGGGCCCAGTCCCGTCCGCAGGCTCAGAAACAGGAGTGAGTCATCGTTACCCCCGTGGGAAGGACCTTCCTTCCTAAATGTGGTCCCCTGGAGGCTCGTCCTGTGAGCGCCCACCTGCCCGCAGGGACCTGCTAATTAACAAAGGGGAGGCTGTGCAGAGGGCCCAGGGCACCCCCACCTCTCTCCCCGGCAAGCTGCAGAAGCAGAGCCCCTGGGGTCTTCACCAGTTACCACCAGTGCCCAAGACAAGACACAGCCTCAGGAGAAAGCAGAAGAAAGCTGACCTGACAGGTGGAAGGACTCTTTGGAGCCAGCAGCCCTTGACCTTCAAGGACACCGGTGACCCATCTGGCATTGACGGCGGCAGGCCCTTGCACCCTTCCTCTGAAGAATGTTTCTGTGCACAGCGAATGAAATAGGAACCCAGATGAATCCTCAGATGAGGGCCTGGCAGATACCATTCGGGAGATTCACTAGGAAAGCCGTCACATTATGTCTGATTTACTGTGGTGGATGGGCTCCTCAGGTCCGCGACCGAGGAAGGCCCAGCAGACACACGGCACCCACGGGGCAGCATCTGGGGGGTTGTGTATGACCTCTCCAACCGTGCACAGATTTCTGGATGTGTTTTTTTATGGGGCTTGCAGCTGTGTTTCTTGTCGGAATGGCAAAGGAGTTAGTGGCCCCGAAGGGGTTAAGAACGAGTTTACTAAGTTATATTCCCCCCCCAATACCCACAGGAATTGTTCTGATTGATGAGGGTGTTTGGGGGGGCAGAGGGGCATAGTAACCTAAAGCTAACCATGAGAAGGACTGGGGGGCCATCCCAACTACTCCGTCTGCCGGGTTCAGAGAATGGGCATCATCCCCCGGTCTTCCTGCTATTGCTATGGTAACAAATGACAAGACCCCAAGACCCCGATGGCTCAGGACAACATGCATCCGGGAGCCGACAACAGTCTCCAGAATGGGTTTTACTGGGGTAAAATCAGTGTTGGCAGGATTGCATTCCTCTGGAAACTCTGGGAAAGAACCTGTTCCCTGGCATCTCCCAGCATCTCGGCCCGGCTGTGCTCCTGGGCTCCCAGCCCCTGCCACCCTCCTCAAGGCTGGCGACAGCCTCACTCTGCTCTCTGCTCCCAGCTTGGCTCCTCATTCTCTCTCCCTCTCTTGCTTCCCTCCTCCCTTTTAAAAGAACTTTTATTTATTTTTTTGAGAGGGAGAGGATGGGGGAGCAGAAGGAGAGAAAGAAGCCAACTCCCTGCTGAGCAGGGAGCCTGACCCGAGGCTCGATCCCAAGACCTTGAGATCATGGCCTGAACTGAAGGTAGACGCTTACCCAAGTGAGCAACCCAGGCGCCCCCCTCCCTAGTGAGTGTGCTAGGCCCACCCAGCTAATCCAGGACATTTTCCCCATCTCAAGCCCGTTAGCTTAATCAAATCTGCAAAGTCCCTTCTGCCATGCAAGGTGTCACAGCGACTAAGGATTAGGATGCCGGCCTCTGAAGGGCCCACAGGGGGCAATGACCCATTTCTCGGAGGCCACAGGCTTCCCGCCCCCACACTGATCATGGCCGAGGGCGGCAAGGCAGCCTCTCCATGCCCTGCATCTGCTCTGGTCCGAGAAAACAACATCTCCCGCCCAGAGGTGATGGCGAGCCGGCTGCTGAGGGCCAGGCCCCGCGTCCTGTGCCTACAGAGCCCTCCGGGAACTGGGCCCACGCCCTGATCGAGGGCAGGTAAACCCTGCGAAATCCCAGCCCCACAGGCCGCAGACACGGCCAGCCTAGGTCTCCGCACGCACCTGCTACAGGTGGGAGCCGGATCCCAGCCTCATGTCAGGACACGAGCTGATAAAGCTAAGGCACGACAATTATTCTGCCACAAAAATATATATTCCAACCCGCAGAGCTTTACAAAAGTCCTCACACAAAATCCTCAAGCCTTAGCATCATCCCGTTCTCATTTCATTGGCGAGCAACAAAGAGGCCTTTGTGTGTCCACTTACCTCTGCAAATCATGCCCACCCAACAAAACAAAGCATCAGGAAACGGCTGGCCGAGTGATGTGGTCCGACCCATACCTCAGAGGTGGGAACGTGCCCACGAGGAGAAGTTCTGGAAATGCAACTGGCCACTTGCCCTGCTGTATGACAGGTGACAAGTGCACGCGTCCCAGCCTGTCATCAGGAACATGAAGCCCAATACGAGTAACAAAAGGCTCTTCATCCTCTTATGTAGCAGGCAAGTGAACACAACACCCCAAGGCCCTCGGGGCCCCTCCGAAGCCTGTAAGCTACTTCCGAATGGAAACCCCTTCTGCCGAACATGTGGGAGCCCACAGCAAGTCCCACCTTACTGGCCTCAAACAACACGCGACCATCTCGCAGGGCAGAAGGCCAGAAGTCTGCGGCGGGTGTCTGTGGGGCCCGGCCCCCTCTGCAGGCTCCGGGGGATGATCCTTCCCTGCCTCCCCCTGGCTTTGGATGGGGGCTGTCAGTCCTCGGTGTCCCCCTGCCCCTTCCACCCCTGCCTCCATCTTCCCTGTGTGTGTCTCTGTGTCTTGTCCTCTTCTTAAAAGGACACTGGTCATTGGATTTGGGGCCCACCCGACTCCAGTATGACCGCATCTCATCTTGCCTGATGACATCTGCCACGAAACTATCTCTAAATTCTGACGTATCGCGAATTAGGACTCCAACATATCTCTTCCTGGGGACATGTGGGAACCCGTAACACTTGATCACTGTTTCCTGTGCTGAACGAGTCCTTTTAAAGCCTGGACTTGTGTTGCAAGCTGCCCCTCCTATAAGCTTATTTTCTCTTCTCAATGCCTTTCTCTCCAATGCTCCTTCTGACCCGCACTGTAGATAGGGGACGTTCTGCTCCCATAGTGCACCTCGCCCCCCCCCCCAACAGCACTCCTGGGGGCCTGGTCTCTCGGCAGCCTGTCCGGTCACCCAACACTCTGCTTGGCCCAGACAACTACACTTCCTCAATTAGGTTTGAAGGAAGAAGAAATCCATTTTGCTCTTTAAAGGGGAGCTCACAGACCAAATGTCTCCAAGCACCAGGTAGGAAATGAATGAATGAAGCTGCTGGAGGGGGCCCCCCTCTGACGGGGACAGATGGGTCAGTCCTAGGCCAGCCCGGTGCCAGCAAATCTTCTCCAGTTTTTTGAAAGAAATAGGACAGTCCTGATTTTTCAGCGTTGGCAACCAATCCAAATTTATTTTAAGCATCGTGTGGGCTGAACACATACCTCTGCAGACTGCATTTGGCCTGCCCATTTGCAACTTCTGTCCTCCCTTCCTTAATGTTTCAAAAAGAGACTATTCCTGTCTTTCACACTTTGGTTGCATTTCCTGTAGGTTTTTCCATGTTAGAATGCCTTTGCTTCCCCTCCCACTGGCCGCAGATTTCCAGCCTTTAAGGAAAGTCCCCTCATTTGCTCTCCCCCCACTTCCTCGTCCAGCTCTCGGCCCTGGGACGCAGCCACGGGCCCAGCGAACCCATGCTGAGAGCCCCCCATGGCTGGCACTGTCACAGACACGAATACGGTCTGGCAGTGAGAGCTGATGAAAGCCCATCTGCAGCAGAGCGGGCCAAGGCAGGCACTCGGCCGTGGTGAAGAAGGGAAGTGTGTCATGAATGGATGTGAGACAATGGAGGCCAACCTGGGGGGAGGGCGGGAAGCTGGGAACAGTGCGGCATGGCCAAGGCCCGGCCACCCAGGCGAGGCGGCGGGCCCTACGGTACTGACCGTGCAAGCTTCCTGCCAAGGGGGACCGACAAGCTCGATAAGTCCAATCCAGACAGCAATAGGTGCTGAGGAGAAAGAGGGAGCAGGGAAGGAGGTGTGAAGTGGTGTGTGTGTGTGTGTGTGTGTGTGTGTGTGTGTGTCCGTGCGTGCACACACACGTGCACATGAAATTTTACATTCTGTAGCTAAGAAAACCTCACTGCAAGGGCGACTTTCAAACACAGGCTTGAAGGAAATGACAGGGATGGCAGAGTGATGGGGATGGAGGGCACTCTGGGCCCAGGAGATCACCTGTAAAGGTCCCGAGGCAGAATTCCTGACATACCCAAGGACCAGCGAGGAGCTCCATGTCTGACAGAGGAAACAGAGAGGAGAACACATTGTACAGAGCTTTGCAGGTCATAGAAAGACCTGGGGTTTCACTCTGAGTGACAGGGTTTTGAGGATTGCTTGGGCCGCTCTGTTGAGAACAGATCCTACAGTAGGGGCAAGGGAAAAAGCAAGGAGACCCGTACAACAATCCAGGCAAGAGACAACGCTAGCCTGCACCAGGTGGTAACAGTGAGAAATTGTCAAATTTTGGACACATACACACACACACACACATACACACACACACACACACACATACTTTTTTTTTTTTTTTTTTTTTTTTTTTACTGTGGACACTTCCAGAGAAAAACAGAGTGCCGGAACAACCCTATGGACCCACACTGCCACGTCCCACCAACTGCCCTATCAGCCCTTGCCCAACCCTGTTCACTCATACCCTCCACCACTCTCTTCTATTTTCCCTCAGTGGGTCTCACAATTTGGGCCTCAGACAACGGGCATCAACCCGCATTAGAAATACAAATGAGGGGTGCCTGGGTGGCTCAGTCCTTGAGGGTCTGCCTTCGGCTCAGGTCATGGTCCTGGAGTCCCAGGATTGAGCCCCGCATCGGGCTCCCCACTCAGTGGGAAACCTGCTTCTCCCTCTCTCACTCCCCCTGCTTGTGTTCCCTCTCTGGCTGTGTTTCTCTCTGTCAAATAAATAAAATCTTTAAAAAAAGAAATACAAATGATTTGCCCACTGCAAGCCTACTGAGTCAGAAACTCTGGCCTCGAGACAGAAATCTGTCCTCCAGGTAAAAATCACTGCCCTAGATTATGTGAGTAAACCCCAAACTTCTTAGCATTTCGTGTATAAATACTTTAGTAAGAATCTCTGAAAGATAAAGGCTCCTTTTAAAAGTGTACCTATAAGGCGCCTGGGTGGCTCAGTGAGCTAAGCACCTGCCTTCGGCTCAGGTCATGATCTCAGGGTCCTGGGATCAAGTCCCAGATGGGCTCCCTGCTGAGCTTCTCCCTCTCCATCTACCTGCAGCTCCCCCTGCTTGTGCTCTCTTTCTTTCTCTGTCAAATAAAATAAATAAATATCTTAAAAACAATTTTAAAATAAAAATATAGCCACAAGACTATTATCACATCTAAAAACACTTGACCATAATTTCTTAATATCATGAGTTACATGCATATATTCTGAAGGTCAAGCCAAAAGGATCTGGGGACAGACTTGGTGTGGAATACGAGAGAAAGACAGGGTCCAAGGATGAGGCCCCGTCTTCCCCCTGGACAAGGGGAAGGCTGGAGCAGCCATCACCGGCATGGTGGAGACTGACAGGCCAGGCCTCGAGGGGGTCTCAGGAGCTCAGGTCAGACGGGCGAGCCTGCTGTGCCCACCTGCGAACCAGCACAGACATCGAGGGCGGAGCTGTGCCAGCTCCGACTCCAGCAGAGATACAAATGGGATCCCGGCAAAGAGAAGGTATTTAAAATCCGGACGTTAGAAAGGATGGCCTGGGAAATGAGTGTTGGAAACAGCTTTTTCAAAAATCAAGGAGAATGAAGAGAAATGTCCCAGAGGATGTAAGGAAAACCAGAAATGCGTGGTACGTCCTGGAGGTCGGAGCAGAAAGGGTTTGAAGGAGGCAGGAGGGGTGAGCAAGTTCAGGTGCTGCTCTCTGTTCCGTAGCATGGGGACAGAGTGTCTGTCCTTCGTTAGGCACTGGTGCCCAGCAAGGAGCAGTGTCCATGGAGTGGAGGGGCAAGAAGCTGAATGCAGAGAAAGAAACAGAGACAGTGTGTAGAGACAATTCTTTGAGGAACTGTGTGTGTGTGCATGTGTGCACACGTGTGGGTATGTGTGCGTGTGCACGCCTCCATGTGTGCACGTGTATGTACACGTGCATGCAGGTGTGCATGTGTCTGCATGCAGATGTGCACCCACACACATGTGCTTGTGGAAACGCTCTGGGACAGTAAAAACCGACGTAGTAGGGGAGGGGGGACTGCTGGTGGGAGGCCCCAAAGGTCGGTGGAACCCGATGTCTAAGTGGGGGCCACCCTCAGAAACAGTCCCTCCACGGTTAATGGGAGACAAGGGAGCAGACAGTGGCCGGAGGCGGCCGGGCGGGCTGCTGGGGCGCCGGCAGGTGCATCAGCTAAGAGTGAGGAAGAGGAGGAGGTCGAGGAGTGGGAAGCTGTGAACAGCCCATTGGGACGGTCACAGTAGGACCCACCTGGACTTCGGGATTACAAAGGGACACGATACTGATCAGCATGGCAGTGGGTCTCTGGAAACTTCCAGCTACGCAGAGAAGGATTCGGGTGGGGAGAAGAGGGTCTGACTGGCGGTATCACCAAGTGAACAAGACCAAGCAAGAGAAGGACAAGGGCCCACAGGGAGAGGTACAAGGCAGAACTAGTGCCTATGACCTGGGGAGGAAGGGCAGCCACGCGGGTCCATGGAAGAATGGCAGGGTCACGGGCCACAATCCTAGCAGGGTCAAAGATCACCGCACTGGAGGATTAAGGGCTGAGCTGGAAAGGCAGGGGTAGTAGAGTACAGAGCGGGCATTTGACATGGATAGTGGGGGGATCAGAGCATGGCCATGGGCGAGAGTGGCCAAGTCTGGATGGAGGACACACGTGTCCGGAGGGAGCCCAAGGCCAAGGGCTTCAGAAGGATCACCATGGGCGCCTGGGTGGCTCAGTGGGTTAAGCCTCTGCCTTTGGCTCAGGTCATGATCTCAGGGTCCTAGGATCGAGCCCTGCGTCGGGCTCTCTGCTCAGGGGGGATCCTGCTTCCTCCTCTCTGTCTGCCTGCCTCTCTAACCTACTTGTGATCTCTCTCTCTGTCAAATAAATAAATAAAAGCTTAAAAAAAAAAAAAAAAGGATCACCATGATGACTGAAGGTACCTAGAACAAGGGCAAGACTCAGCATCAGCGACACTGGCAGAAAACGAGGTGAAATCACCAAGCCATCCCAACACAGGGCAATGGGTGACAGGGTCCCCGGTGTATGTGGGCAAAGGGTTAACAGAGCCTGCAAGAGAACTGACCTCAGGTTAACATTCCAGCTCTGTTTCCCCAGTAACCCGATACAAGTTATCTATGTTACCAGACAGCCCCGCTTATGATTCAAAACAGTCCTGATCGGTAGAAGGCGTCTGGGCTGTGAGGAACCACAGGTGATTTATCCTAACTATGACGGGGCCTGTGGACACTCTTGGAATGAATGGGCCTATCCTTGCGGGGGACCCTGGAAGCTCAGCCAGCGACACTGGACCCCGCGGGTAAGCCTTACTTGCAAACAGCCCTGACGTGCACTCCAGGTGAGAGAAATGAGCCTGGGCTCCCCTGCTCGGTGTTCGGGGAACACACATCCCCGCCCCCTCCCAGGGCCAGGGGGCCAAGGGACTGGAAGAGGAACGGCCGCCGCTGAGGCCTACCAGGGAGAGGGTGGCTTGCCCCAAAGCCGGGAAAACTTGGCCTGGTGTCTGCAGTCTCCAGAGTCGGCGTAACTCATGCAGCCAGAGCGTGCTCTGCTTCTTAAAACCCAGGCCATGCAGGCCATGCTCCCGGTCGCACACAGCCAGTCGGATCAGCCATCAACCCAACCGCACACGTTTCTTTCTTCCATAATATATTCCACAGTAACACACCATCAGGAAATTCCCGGGAAGCCCAGCCCAATGCCACAAGAGTAAGTAGGTCAGTTTAGCGACGCAGAGAGCCCAGGCCCGAGGTACCATTTGTGGCTGCATGCTCCCGAGCAGGACTGACACCGCCCTCTTGCATCTCAGGCTCTGGAGAGGAGCGCATCCCCCAGATCAAGGACAGCGTCTCCTTCAAGAGCTCAGTTCAGACTGGCTTAAGGCTGTTCCTTCCAGGGTTGTCAGTTTACAGCCAAAGCAGCTCTAGGGAAAGGCAGTGATTTTTCCTGGGCGGGGCGGACGGAGGCCAGGGGGGTTGCTGAGCCAAGGGCAAATCAAAACATGGGTCTGTAACAGAAGCTCGTGAGCCGTGATGAAAGCCAACGGGCAGACGCTGGTTAGCCCCAAGAAGAAGCTTTCTTTTACTCCCCACTGCTTCTCTCTCTCACCAAAAAAGTCCAGGCCACATGAAAGAGGCAGCAGTGGGGGGAGGGGGAGGGGGACGGGCACTCAAAAAAACATGACCTAAGCAAGTGCACAGCCTCCCGCCAGGACTGTGCTGGCCTGTGCAAACCGACCAGAGAAAATAAAAGGGAAATGTATCATCTCCTGCAGACGCAGCTGGAAAAACATCTGCAGGGCCGGGAAGGGCCCCTCCCCACACCCCTCCCTACGCAGAGCATGGAGGTCAGCTGTGGCTGAGACCAGGCTGGAGGAGGAGGCCGGCTCCTCAGACAAGGAGGCTGGAGTGCAGGGCTGGACACTTGAGACTTCAGAGGGGAGTCTTGTGCCCATCCATGCTGAGCAGGCTTCTGGCGGGGCCGGGGGACAGGGGCCGTGGGGTGCGGTGCACACAGGGAAGGGAGCCAGAGTGAAGTCTGACAATACCTATTTCTCTACAAAGAGATGCCTATTCACTGTACCCGCGGGGGCGGATCCTGCAGACCAGCTCCCTGGGGGCAGTGTTCCTGGCCTGACCGCAGATCTCATTCCAGGGCCTCCAGACTCTTCCAGCACTCCCCTCCTCCTGGAGCAGGTCCCGATGCGTCACTTCCTCCTAGAGCGAGCCCTCCAGTTTGCAGCTTATGACTAACAAATTAGGTCCAGGGGCCTAGCCCGGCCTGGAGGTTCTACGTAGAGCTACTTTCCCAGTTTCCTTCTTACCCACCAGCCAAACCAGCTGCTCAAGACAACCCTCTCTTCTTCCTTTCTCAGTTATCCGTCCAGCTGAACAGCCGGGCCTCAGAGCTCCCCCTTTGCAGAGAAGCCCTATTTGCATGCATGTAGGCAAGCACGTGCATGTGTGTGCACGCACTCCCGCACCCCTTAGAAGCCATGTCGTGTGATCCACATGTATGTTCTCGTGCTACATGAGGGGCTCTGCCTGCGCTGGAAGGAAGGGGAAAGTCACACCCTGTCCTGCTTGAACTCCATCGCCCAACAAGCACTCCAGATGTGCGCCTCTGTGCCTGGGGGGTTGCTCTGAGCACCGGGAGAACAGCAGGGAGGAAGAGGTCTGGGGACGGAGCACCGCTTTGGGAAGGAGGGTGATCTGCTGGGTGGGTGGTCCTGCTGGAGGGAGGACAGAGCTTTGTGGGACCCGCGAGGTGGAAGTCACGGGGACCTTGATGAAGGGCTTCAGAGGAGCGGCAAGTACCAAAGCCTGGTCACGGGAGGATGCGAGGAGGGAGAGCGGAGACAGCACGTAAGCATGACCCCATCATGCGCGAAAATGGAACAAGGAGGTGAGGGGCTGGGGCCAGGAGCAGGTTCTTTAACATGAGATCCGACTGTCTGTGGGTTTAATGGTGGCAGCTAGAAAGGACAGGGGGAAAGAGTGGGAGCAAAGTCTTTCAAGGTGGGGGTTCGGGGGGTGGGGCAGTAAGGTGGACACCCGGGGACATGGGGCATCATCGCTGTAACAGAGGGAAGGTGGTGAGAGCACCAGCACAGGGCAAACAGGTCAGGTGGTGGGGCTCATGAAAGTTCTCCTTTAAATTCCTTTTATTTGGTCAGAGAAATAGGAGGCAAAACATGGGCTGAGAGGGCCAAGGTGTTGAAGCCTTGAGAAGGTGTGAAACAGCCATCCTCGAGAATGGGAGAGCAAGCTGGGTAGGCAAATGCAGTGAGGGGCACCTGGGTGGCTCAGTCAGTTGAGTGTCTACCTTTGGCCCAGGTCATGATTTCGGGTTCCTGGGATCCAGCCCCTCATCGAGCTTCCTGCTCAAGTGGGGAGCTTGCTTCCGCTTTCCGTCTCTAATAAATAAAACCTTATATTAAAAAACAAAAAACAAACAAACAAAAAAAACCAAGACAACCCTTTCAGGAGTTGCATTGAGAAGTCAGTCCCTGGGGTGCCTGGGTGGCTCAGTCCTTGAGGGTCTGCCTTCCGCTCAGATCATGATCCCGGAGTCCCAGCCCTGCATCAGGCTCCCTGCTCGGCGGGAGGCCTACTTCTCCCTCTCTCGCTCCCCCTGCTTGTGTTCCCTCTTTCACTGCGTTTCTCTCTGGCAAATAATAAAATCTTTAAAAAAAAAAAAAAAAAGAAAGAAAAAGAAAAAGTCAGCCCCCTGCTGTTTCCCTCCAGCCACAGGGGACAACACGTGGGACAGAGGGGGCATGGCCTCATCCGGGGCTGGGGGGCTGCTGGGCTGGCACCCAGGGGGGGAGTGTGTGGAGTGGTCTGTACGTGGGGCACGCATTCAGCCACAGAAGGATGGGGGAGGGGGTGTGCGGGCAGTGAAGGTGGCGGGGAGGTTTCAGAGCTGGGACACTGAAAGCCTGGTGGCTGCAGAGATTCTGGGTCGGGGTGTCACCGAGGGAGCAGGTAGTAGGGGTGCCCAAGGCTGAACCTGCAGGGTGGCGTAGCAACTGGGGACTGGAGGGAAAGCAGGGCTTGGCAGTGAGACGGTGAGGGCAGAGCGAGCTGTGCGGGGCAGGTGGGTCGTGCTGATGGCCAGGAGCTCACCTAGGATGGGGACAGCAGTTGTGGTGGAAGAACCCAGGGGGCCAGGAGTCCCGCTCCTCTATGAATGAGAGTGTGGCCAGGAGGAAGGGAGATCTCAGCAAGGATGTGTGTGGGGCCCCAGGAGTGGTCCTTCTGGGGAGGAGGAAGAACCCTAGCCGCAGGGTGGCTAGGAGCTGCGGGTCGCCTGCCCCACCCCCAGCAGGGCTCAGGTTGGGGGGCTGTGCGCAGAGGAAGGCGGGGTTCAGGGAGGCTGGGGCGGGGGGACTTGTTGAGGACAGGACACAGTTCCAGGAAGCTGAGGTAAGACTTCATCCGTCTACCAATAGCCAATTCCTAGTCTATATTTTAATCCAGAATCCAGAAAACAGGCCACCATTCATTTCTCAGGCTTCTTTGATTTTTAAAAAATTGTTGTTGTTCCCGTTTAGCGGGAGAACTGGCATTAGAGTTGTGCTTAGATCCCCAGTGTGCTCACTGGTGTTGGTCGGGGACCTAGAGCGGCAGCCGGGCTGGCCCTGACCTCGGGCAGACACCTGAACGGTGCCCTGCTATTCACATCCCCACAGGTAAGGAAGATTCGGGGGGATCTTCTGTGCCTACTCTGGTCTCTCCCTCCGTACGTGTCTATGAATTAAACATGGCTACTTACTCATAGAGGCCCCACACAGCAAAAGGGAGGAGAGTCACACTATTTTTACCAAAGGGCAGAAGAAACCTTTTCAAGGGACCCTACTACCACATTTCACCGATTTGGGAACAGCCCCCAAGCAGCCGAAGGCCTTCTGGACCTGGAATTAGCTCCAGCCTGGGAAACAGAAAAGTCCGTGGCTGCGGCAGAACCCGGCCTTGGGATCTGAATCACCTCACAGCAGCGAGTCCCCAAGAGACCCTGCTGTCCCCTGAGAGGCTGATGTGCGCTCTGTGAAAGGTCAAACGCACTTGGGACCCCTGGGCAGCATTCACAACAGGGGCTGAGCTGCACCCCCTCTGGGGGGGGGTCCCCCAGGTCGAGACACCTCCCAGGTCATTTACCTGTGAAATCCCTTTGTTCTGCAGCCTCTCTCCGGGGAAGCTCGCCTTCACAGAATGAACACTTTGCTGCTTCTGGTGTCTGTCCCACACTCCTTCCTGGGGCGCGATCTGGCCCTCCCCAACTCTGGCCTTCACGAATGGGACGCCAAACTTACCACGGGCCCCCACCTCTGGCCAGGGCGGCCCTCTCCTACTTCGTGGGTCAAGCACCTGAGCCCTGCCCGGATGTTCCCCTGCACTGAGCCCGGCTGGGACCTGAGCAGGTGTGGCCCCTAGAGGACCGGTCAAATCTGGGCTTGTCTGGAGGCCTGAGCAGCTGCCCTGGGAGCCAGAGCGCGAGAACCGAAGGTCTCCTGGGAAAGGGGTCAAGGCCTAAGGGGAGAGACGGTGGAAGGGCACAGTGCGGGGGGGGGGGGGGGTTGGTCACACTGGGTGGAATGCAGTGCCCGTTCTGGGGCATGGTGGGGCCTCCTCCACGCCCGGGGCACAGGAAGGAGAGGGCTGGAGGCTTCTGGCCTGAAGCAGAATGGGTGGGGCTGGCTCCGGGCTTGGGCCAAGTTTTCCCCTAGGAGATGACTTAGCTGTCATCAAGCTGTTGCCAGCTTTCTTGGTGAACTCCTTTATGATCTCTAGGTGCTCTTTTACGTCCCAAGATTGTCAGTCTTTGACCCTTTTATATGTTGCGAATGGGTATACATGATTTCTTTCCAGGCTATTGCTCATTTTAAAAGTCCTCTTATGGTGTTTTTTGGTATCCTGGAGTTTTACATATTTATGTAGTCTAATCTGTCGATGTGACACAGGCAAAGGCTGAAGGGGGGTCCTAGGGTGCCACCCAGGCTCTGGTTCCTGATCCCACCCTCGTCATAGGGGGTGTTTGCCTTGTGAAAACTCAGAGAGCTGTACGTTTAGGATTTGTTCATTGTTCTATATATGTTATACTTTAATAAAGAAATATTTCTTAAGCTTGTCAGGTGCTATATCTTTTCCGCTTCTGAATTTTATGCTTTGTTTACAAAGGTTTTCCACACCTGAAAACTGTGAAATCTTCTCCTGTATGTTCTTCTAATACTTTAAAAGTTGGGGCTCCTTGGGGCACCTGGGTGGCTCAGTTGGTTGGGCGACTGCCTCGGCTCAGGTCATAATCCCGGAAACTGGGGATCAAGCCCTGTATCGGGCTCCCTGCTCGGCGGGAAGCCTGCTTCTCCCTCTCTCACTCCCCCTGCTTGTGTTCCCTCTCTAGCTGTGTTTCACTCTGTCAAATAAATAAAAATCTTAAAAAAAAAAAAAGTTGGGGCTCCTTATAGTTAACCTTAAAGGCCTCTGTGATTTGTTTTAATATATGCTTATAATGTAAAGCTCTAACTTAATTAGCATCCCCATAGGCTTAACAAAACCTAGGATCCCCCTGACGGTGAACCATCAACTATGTTACTAGAGAACGCTGCTTATGGTAAAAATGACCTTAATTGGCCAATTGCTCCTGGACACGGAGGAGCCGTGTATGAATTATACCCACCGATGCGGACACCGGGCTCGAAGCTTGGGAATCTATACTTCTGGGGGTTTGGGAAGAGACACAGGTTCTGGGGCATGTGAGGGGCTCAGTCGGTCAAGGGCCTGCCTTCAGCTCAGGTCATGATCCTGGATCCTGGGATGAAGCCCCGTGTTGGGCTCCCTGCTCAGCGGGGAGTCTTGCTTCTCCCTCCCCCCGCCCTTGTGCTCCCTCTCTCCCTCTCAAATAAATAAAATCTTTTTTCTCTGTTTTTTTAAAAGGGAGATACTGTTTCCAACAGGGCACAAGGCTTTAAGCCGAGGGAGAAGCTAGTTACCGGCCAGATGGTTACACAAATGTCACCCAGGACGACTCCTGCAAAGGCCACTCGGTCTCCTGGACGCGGCGGCCAGCATGGTCTGGGGGGTGGGGGGAGGCAAGCCGAGCTGTCTGTCCTCCTCCCTTCAGACTAGACTAAAACCAAGGGGACCCGGTCAGGATACCTGGCCGAGCAAAGGAAGAGCACCTCCCCCACCCCTGCCCAGCACAGCACTGTCAGTTGCAACAACTCCCTGGCTGATTAAATCATTGCCATTATAATAAACTAAATTAATCCATTTACTAAGTCTGTTCTGAGCCCTCTCTTCTAATCTATTGATTTTTGTCTATTATACCATTCTTTTTTTTTTAAGATTTTATTTATTTATATGACAGACAGAAACACAGCTAGAGAGGGAACACAAGCAGGGGGAGTGGGAGAGGGAGAAGCAGGCTTCCTGCTGAGCAGGGAGCCCGATGTGGGGGACTCGATCCTCAGACTCCCGGATCAGAGCCGAAGGCAGACGCTTAACGACTGAGCCACCCAGGCACCCCCCATTCTTTTTTTTTTTTAGGATTTATTTATATGACAGAGAGGCCAAGCAGGGGGAGCGGCAGACAGAGGGAGAGGGAGAAGCAGGCTCCCCGTTAAGTGGGGAGCCAGAACTGGGGCTCAGTCCCAGTACCCCGAGATCATGACCTGAGCCGAAGGCTGACCCTTAACGACTGAGCCCCCCAGGCGCCCCTCTATTATACCATTCTTATGGCTTTATTGTATGTTTTATTATCCGGCAGATCAAGTTCGTCTTCACCGATCTTTTTCCAAACCTTGGCTACTTTTGCCATGCCTTCATCATTCCACAGTGTTTTTGGAGCTGCTCCTCACCCAGACACGGCTGAGAAGACAGTACTGAGAAAGACAGAAAACGCCCCTTGTTGGAGTTTCCGGGGGGCTGCCGGATGACGAGGTGCCGCAGGCTGGGGCCTGTGCTCTCACTGCTCTCACAGTTCCGGAGGCCACAAGTCCAGACTCAGGCGCCGGCAAGGCCATGCTCCCTGTGAAGCCTCGAGTAGAGTATCCTTCCTTGGCTCTTCCAGCTTCGGGGGGACCCGGGGTTCTTGGCTGACGGCCACATCACTCCGATCTCTGCCCCTGTCTTTGCATGGCCGTCTTCCCTCTGTGTCTGTTTTTGTGTCTTCTTTTTCTAAGGACACTAAATCCTGCTGGATTTAGGGCCCACCCTACTCCCATATGACTTCACCTTAGTTTACAACTTAATTAAGGCTGCAAAGACCCGATTCCCATATAAGGTCATATTCAGTTATTGTGGTACCGTGGGCTAGGACTTGGACAGGTATTTTGGGGGGACACGATGCAACCCAAAACCTCCTGCTCCGGAGAGCCTGCACTCTCGAGATGAGCAACGTTACACAGGACAGAGACAAGCAAAAAACGAAGGTGCTTTAGGTAATAAGTGTTATAAAGACAAGAAAGTAGGTGATGCAGTGCAGACAATGCGGGCATGGGGAGTGTGGATGCCATGGGCCGGTTCAGCTACAGCGGCCAGGAGAGTCTCACCCAAATCAGAGAGCCCCAGATGGGGAGGACACAGCAGGCAGAGGTCTGCGGGGTGGCAGGGGTCGGGGAGAGCCCTGTGGGCAGAAGGCACAGCGAGTAAAAGCCGCCAAGGCAGGAGTCAGTCGGGGTTGCTCAAATGGACTGAGCTCAGGAAATGGTGAGACAGGAGAAGGAGTCAGGGCAGAGCCTCAGGAAGTCCTTGAGCAGGTCCCTGCCTGGGGCCTGGGGAAGCCCCAGGAGTGCGGGTTGGGACACCAGTTAGGTGGCAGCTGTCAGCCCAAGCGAAGGAGGGCCTGGTTGGAAGAGCAATATGGCATCCGGATCCTGGCAGAGCGGAGGAGAACGGTGGGACCAGGATGACTCACGTTTTTGTCCTGAGCCTCTGCCCCACCCATATGGCTGCCATTTATATGTGGGGGGAGTCCCAGATACGCTCTAGTCAGCCCCCTAGGTTTTATATCCAACTCCTATTGGAATTTAATTGGATTTGACTCATAGATACTTGCATTTATAGATTACCTGAAGAAGAACATCTTTACAATGTCAATGTTCCTATCAAAGAACACAGTACACCTTTCGAATTAATTAGTACTTTAGTAAACTTTTATAGCTTTCTTCTTTTAGGCCTTGCATATTTTACTATGTTAATTCTCAGAAACTGCTGTCACTGGGAGTGGAATCTTTTTTTCCCCATGGGATACTGTAATTTCTAATTGACTCATGATAGTGTATTGGAAAGCCATCAATTTTTATCTGCTGAGCTTGAAAAGCAGCCAGCTTATTAATTCACTCTCGGGATCCTCCACATGCCTATCACCCAACTCCAAGAGTTACCAACTTTCTCCCAGTCTCATTTCACCCATTCCACCCGCCTCCCACAGTGTGGCCATTTCACTGGTAGATACTTTAGGATCTGTCTCCTGAACCTTCTAAGTGCACAGTCTTATCCTCTCCACCCAAAAGACGTGAGGGTATGCAGGAGGGGAGCCCATCGAGGCCACAAAAGTGAGGCCCCTCCGACCAGGCCCAGGAGAAAGCTGGTGAGCAAAGGAAGGTCACAAAGTTCAGCCTCTAAAGCTCACAACTTCTGTTACAGGATCACTCCCTCGGTCTGGGATCTGGGTCTATTTTCTCTTTTAAGACAAAATTCTAATAATCTCTCAGCAACCTAAATTTCCTAACAGCGAGACAGAACCAGAAACCTAAGGTGGAGAGTGCTTAAGTCAGACACACACCCAAAACCCACTCAGGTCTGGAGCCATTCGTCCACGGGCAAAGGCATTTCATTACTATTCCTCCCTTCATATGCGCGGGCTTATGTAATGCGCCCCAGTATTGCAGGGGTCAGCCGCAAATACCAGTTCCAAAGTTGGATTAAAATTTTATCACTGCCATACATGTTAGAAAAAGGCGTTTCCTGTCTGCTTTCTCTAAGGCAGCCCAGAGCCCACAGGGTGCCTTTCTGTTAATTAGAAAAAAGTGCCTCGTCTAGAAGGGTCTAGAAGGGTCAGCTTGGCGATACCCTCTCTTCCCGGCTGGTCCGCGGCCCCTCCCCTCCTAAGCCATAGGCCCCGCCCCTGAGCCACAAGCCCCGCCCCTGAGCCACAAGCCCCGCCCCTCTGGTCCCCTGGGCCCTCCCCTCCTGTGCCACAGACCCCTTCCCTCCTGCCCAAGATCCCTCCCCCATCCACAGGCCCCTCCCCTCTGGACCACGTTTCTCTCTCCCACCCCTTCCCGTGATCTGAATCAAAGAGAAGCAGACATCACTATGAGGGAACTTATCACAAGGGCTTGGCTTAGGCCTGTGCTGGTGACAGTTTATTTCTAGGCCAAGTTTCCCAATATTCCTTTCTTTATCGACACTATTTACATGAAAACGAGCCCAATACTGAAGAGGCCAGGCCGTGAGCGTCACAGTCCTTAGGCCAGAGCACAGGGACGGCCACACGGGACCCCGCTTGGCTCCACCCTTGCTTAAAGGTCTGTTTTCCAACAAACAGGATTATCAGCCGCGGATAAGATTTGAGGCGAAGCTAAATTCAGACTCAAGCTAAATTCAGACAGGAGTCGGTAAAGCAACTGAAACAAGACCACACACTCCAGATACACAAACTCCCCGTTCAGAGCAGACAGTGAAAAAAGCAAAGGTATGTTTATAACCAAAGGTAGGAGTTTCAGAATGGGAATGGATGCTAATAAGAACCAACTAAAGGAGCTGCTACTTTAGCACATTTTATGATCTTTTAATAAATACCTTACTTTGTGTCCCAAATTGAAGCTAACTAGTTGCTGCCTTTTTAAAATGTTCTCTGCCCGTTATAGGGAAGGGGCAGAACCAAGCAGAGAAATTCTTATGCCTTATAGTTAACTCTTATGTTCGCTAATAAAAAAAAAATGTATAGCATTAGATTCTCAGCTCAGACTTAGATCTAAACCACCTTCAATTTTACCTTGCAAGATCATTTCTCCTAAGATGCAAACTTCTGGGTAGTTTATTATTCTAACTAGGTGTGTAAAGTAAGGGTGTTGCTTATTTACTTATGCTTAGTGCTTAATTTTTTTTTTTTTTTAAGACACGGAATTCCAGAGAAGGAAAGGCAATACTGCTTGTCATTCGTTGGTCTTCAGATTTCGACTCTGAGGCTGGAGAGGTTAATTCCCTCAGATAAGGAGAGATAAGAACTAGCATAAGGAACCACGCCTAGAACTCAGATCTCCTCTCTCCTACCAGTTGGCTGCAGAGGAACAGGTGAAGGGTTTAGTGGAGGTTTCACTGGAACATTCTAGGGTGACACCTGTGGAAAGGGAAATAAGTTGCTTTTTCTGTGTAGAGATTACCACCATCAGTCAGTAATAGAGTCGATACAAGTTGAATACAAAAAGGCAGCTGGCCAGCAGAGATAAGAAATCCTACACCACACCCTGCTCAAATCTGGCTCTTTTCCTAGATTTTGATGTGTGTCCAGACCATCCCAGTTCTATTCTGGGTCTGAGCATCACTGTGACCACCCTGCCCTCTCCCCACCCCACCCCCCAAATCCTACATCAATTTCAAAACTAGGAGCACTCTGGTGGTATAAGTTTCTGCTTCGTGAGACCTCACACTGCTCTAAAGGGCAAAGGAAGGTCCCTTTGCATTCCTTTCTTTTCTTTCTTTTTTTTTTTCCCTAAGATTTTATTTATTTATCCGAGAGAGAACAAAAGCAATCACAGAGGCAGAGGGAGAAGTAGACTTGCCACTGAGCAGGGAGCCCGATGCAGGCAGGGCTTGATCCCAGGACCCTGAGATCACGGCCTGAGCGGAAGGCAGATGCTGAACAGAGACTGAGTCACCCAGGCGCCCGGCGCCATCTCTTATCACCCTCTGTGCCCTGAGCATCATTGCAGACCCTGTGAGGGAGCAGAAGCTGCAGAAGGTGAGGCCTCTTGTTGGTTAGTGGGTGCACACAGCACAGCAGCTGTGGTCAGGCTACACAGGGGCTCCAGGAAGTCAGCGTGCAGGGGCTCCATCAGGCCCTGATGAGAAGGGAGGAGGTGGGCCAGAAATGCACAGAGATGAGGAACAGAATGAAGTGCTAGCTCCCGTGATGTTGCAGAAGGCTCTCCGGGAGAGTCCCTGATCCTCAAAACACTGCCATAAAATTAAGTTCAGCCTTTCGTATTCATACTTTGGAACTGCTCCCAAGAACTGGGTCACCGGAAGGAGTTGCCCTGCCTGCCCTCCTTAGCTAAATACGCTCAAAGTGAATCTTCCCACTACAGTCACTTTCTGAACCAGGAAACGTGAAAGCAGATGGCAACCCTCCAGCTTCCCACGCGGTCCCTGCAGACTCCAAGTCCCCCAGGACCTGGCCAGACCATCCAGCTTTCCTGAACAGGCCCTTTGCTAAGCACCGGGCCCACGGCAGATGCCCACTGTCCACCTTGAGTGCAAAACACAGTTCCGTCCACCCAGCTGGCAGAGCCCCCCCGTCCTACAGAACAAGCAAACTTAGGCACCCCCCTCCCTGCTCATGACTAAGGAGATCTTCGGGAAGACACGAGTCCAACATGTTATCTGTCTGACACACCTCACATCCAGAAGCATGTCCTCGGGGACCCTGGTGGCTTGTGGCTGCCCGTATGCTAAGAAACCTAGCACTTTCTTCAGAGCTCTGAGTCCTAACCACGCTCTGTCGTAGGTACCGGTATCCACCGGGAAGGATCCTACCCAGCACAAATCTCAGCTCGCTGGAACGCAGGGCCGAAGCCCACGTTTCTCTTGAAGATACCCCTTCATGATGTCACACGTGGTGCAGAAAGCAGGCAAAGGCTTCCCCAAGCCTGAACACACCTGTTGACACAGCACTGAGTAAAACTCTAGTCACCAAGGGGATGTTCCTAGTTAACTCACCAGCAGCCCGGACATTCACAGACCACACTGGTTTTGAAACCAAAAATAGCCAGAGGCGATAGGACACACCTAGTGTTTTTCATATACACATTGAACTTTCTTTAAAAAAAAAAAAGATTTTGTTTATTTCAAAGACAGAGAGCTTGAGCAGGGGGAGCAGCAGAGGGAGAGGGAGAAGCGGGCTCCCCTCTGAGCAGGGAGCCCAATGCGGGCCTCCATCCTGGGACCCGGGGATCATGACCTGAGCCGAAGGCAGATGCTTAACCGACTGAGCCACCCAGGTGCCCCTGAAATTTCTTTTTTTCAGAAGAACCTCATGTAAGCACTTATGCTTTTCTGTGCCTTGTTTTCTCTGAGTGTAAAAATGTAATTAATACCTGCCTTCTTGTGAGGATTAAATAAATCAATACACGTAAACCACTTAAAACAGCACCTAGTAATTGCTCCATAAATGTTAGACACTTTTTCCCCATATATGTTAGCTAGTATTTACAAGTTGGAGCAAGGTTTATTTAGTCAGCTAAAAATTCAAAGCAGCTTGCAATGAACATCCTCAAAGCAAAGTGAGCCGGTGATGTATGAATGTATCCTGAAATAAATTTCTATCCATTTGATACTGGATCAAGGACAGGCGTATTTCTTTTTTTTCAAATTTATTTATTTGAGAGAAAGTGTGCGTCCGTGCGCACAAGGGAGTGAGTGTGGGAGGAGGGGCAGAGGGAAAGAATCCTCAAGCAGACTCCCCGCTGAGCACAGAGCCCAATAGGACTTGATCTTAGGACCCATGAGATCATGACCTGAGCTGAAACCAAGAGTCTCACTGTTAACTGCTGGAGTCACCCAGGTGCCCCAAGGACATGTGTATTTCTCAAGGTTTTCATTAGATCGTCCTCAAGAATGACTTAAGTACAGAACAGTACAGGAAGCCTCCTTCCAGCCCCTAAGTGGGCTGTTTTGCATTGGCCCTGAAGGTGGACCCTGGTCTGCCCACCGAGAGGCCCCTCATCTACCAGCACCCAGACGAATCTACCAGTCTCTGCATGACCTCCACCTGCGTGGAAAACAAAGGCAATATCTATTGCAAATGCGGCCTGGAAATGCTAGCGTAGCTCTGGGGGCTTTGCTTTCAAGACTTCAGCTTGGTCAGAAGCACACAACCCTGCAAAAATGGATCTGATTTTCAGATTGAGATGGCTGGCGACCACACCACCCGACCTGCCCAGAAATGCTTAGGGACCCCCCATCTAATTCCTAAGTTTGAGTCCGGGGCAGTTTCCCAGGGCATTAAAGACACTTCAAGTGTGGCAAAAAAACCCACCAACAACAGAAAATATTCCTCATCTCAGATGGAAAGGCTGACCCAGTCTAGCAACAGATGCTGAGCAGCCAAAATCACAAAGTGGGACCTGGGACCTAAGGAACACCCCAGAGGCGAGACCCAGTGCCCTAGCCACTTGCCACAGTTCTGTTCAACAAAATATGTTCTACACTCTTAGCTTGAGAACTTCACCCCTGTTGCTAGCTGGAAGATCAGGTCCAGAATTGGCCAGCGGCAGCAGCTGCCTGTAGCCTGTGCCCCTCTCTTTCCATGGACACTGCCCCCCTCCCTACTCCTGCTCCTGGGCTTCACATCACTCTGCCACGGGCCTCATGCGCACACCCGAGGACACCCCAGCCAGTGTGTCCTGTGTCCAATTCCATACCTTGCAGCCCCCCTACACCCCCTCCCCTGGGGACCTGGGCAGTGGAGTCACTCACAAACCCTGGGAAGAGACACAAGCAGGACGGAAGCAGTCTGGGCACCACTTGGGTAGAAGATTCCGGGGTCCTGTGCACCTGCAGCGAGATCCAGGGAGGGAAGTGCAGATGGCAGGTGGACATGGTCCCTTAGCTCAACTCTTCATTTCAATGAGAGGCACAGGGCAAGGTCCCCCCTCGCCATGATCCAGGGCAGTGCCACCAAAGGGCTCAGACTGCCTCCTCGTGAGCCCATCAGGGCCATCCCAAGGTGGGGACAGCCTGCTCTTCCAGCCAAAGGTTTACTCTTCCCATGTGGTCACTTTGTTTTTTTAAAAATGCATCTTGGGGGCGCCTGGGTGGCTCGGTTGGTTGGGCGGCTGCCTTCGGCTCGGGTCATGATCCTGGAGACCCGGGATCGAGTCCCACATCGGGCTCCTTGCTCTGCGGGAGGCCTGCTTCTCCCTCTCTCACTCCCCCTGCTTGTGTTCCCTCTCTGGCTGTGTTTCTCTCTGTCAAATAAATAAAATCTTTAAAAAAAATAAAATAAAAAAAAAATAAAAATAAAAATGCATCTTGGCCAGAGTGGGCACCTGCATGTGCGGTCGGTTAAGCTGTGAACTCAGTTCAGCTTAAGTCATGATCTCAGGATTTTAGGATTGTGGGATCAGGCTCCACACTCAGTGGGGTCTGCTTCTCTCTCCTTCTGCCCCTCCCCTCTCCCCCCCTCTCAAAAATAAATACATCTTTTTTTTTTTTTTTTTTTAATGTATCTTGGCCAGAATCTCGGAATCAATTCACACCACATCTGTTGCTGGTCACATCTCTGTCGAGTAAACTTTGAACTTATACACATAGACACAAATGCAAATCAGGAAAAAAAAAAAAGGTCAAGCCAAATAAATTCAAATCTTGCTCAGCATTGAACCAACTAAATTTTAGGAGATTCATTTCTCATAAAACATACAGGAACAGGGGCATCTGGGAGGCTCAGTTGGTTGAGGGTCTGCCTTTGGGCTCAGGTCATGATCCCAGGGTCCTGGGATCGAGCCCCGCATCCAGCTCCTTGCTCAGTGGAGAGCCTGCGTCTCCCTCTCCCTCTGCTCCTCCCCCCTCCACTCAGGTCCTGAGCCTGGCAGGATATGACATCACACTCCTACTGGCGAGGTACACAAAGGAGAGGCAGAAGTAGACACCAACCCAGTTTGCGTTTTCGTCAATATCTTGCTGAGCTTACCTACAAGTAGGAAGTAGGACCCGTTCGTGGGCCATGGAGGCCAACATGAAGGGGCTGCCCAGGTGTCCCAAGTCAGCAGCGCAGAGCCCCCACTCTGCCCCACCTGTCCTGCAGTTTCCATCCAGAGGAGCTGATTCTCTCAGGTGCCCTTAAGCAGGTCAAACTTTAAGGCACTGACCGGCTAATTCTGGGCCGCAAAGCCGGCGACGTGAGCAAGACAAGAGCCAGAAGCCTTGCCAGGCTCCACGGCCATTTCAGCAACCCCAACACGGCAGGATATTGTGGCCTCTACACAAACACAGCAGCCGGGGAAAGCCAGGCCCGGTGTTTACACAGAAACTTCCCCCCCAGAAGCTCAGCGTAAATTAGGGACACTTACTAATTAAGTTAATTAAGTCTCCCAGGCCTCCTTTCCACCCCCATCTGCAACAGCGCGCGTGGCTGGGGGAGAGAGGCAGGGATGCACTCGCTCACAACACCCGTGCAAACACGCAGATGCTCCCGGGCTACCCTTCCCGGGGGCTGTTTGGAGAAGGTTGAACTTTGGAGTATCCCCGCTCGTTGTGAAAGTGAATCCATGAACAAAAGGCACAGCTCCCTTCCCCTGGTGCGCACCAAGTCTAAAAGAGACAAAAGGAAAGCCAGCAAGTACTTTTTGTCCAGATGTGCAAATCGGGGAACATCTATGCTAACTCTGGGCTGCGGACCACAGGGAGCTAGCTGTCCCATGCTATGGTTTTTCACCTGTACTTGAGAAGCCTCCTACTTTTGAATCAGGTCACCGAGAAAACGTCATGAAACGTTTTGTAATTGGTGCCGCGTTTGGCTTTTCTGCTTCCGAATCCCTGTTCCCACTGATCTACTCTGAAGACAGACTGTCAACCTAATTCTTTTAGAAGCAGGAACGTAGAAGTATTCCCTCAGCAACCTTCCCGCTGGCAGGCTCCACGGCCCGGCGTGCAGACAGTCCCCAGAGTCACCACAGAACGAAGAGAACGACTGCGCCCAGCCACAGCCTGACACCAGCTTCTCCGAAACTCACAGCCCAGCTCAAGCCCAGGGCTGTCTCTGAGCACTGCCTGCCAAGGCGAAGCCATTGTCTGTGAGCCCCAGCTGTGGGGGCCCTGGCTCTCCTGCTGCCCCCACTAAAAGCGGCAGCATAAATAAATCCGCCCCAGAGCAGGACAGGGCGGAGGAAAGTTCCCTGACTGGGGAGAATCCACCGCTCCCACACGGTAATAAACCATCCACTTAAGTGTCTCTGGCCTCTCACTTCTCCAGCGGGGAGACCCATCAGACGAAACCACAGCTCAAGTGGGAGGAAACTGCCCCCCAGGCTCAAACGCAAAGGGTGCCTACTCAGGATTCTAACGCCAGCACTCCAGCTTCCACAGATGTCTGGCCCCTCAAAAGAGCAAGCATTGGAAACTTCTGCGAAAAAAATGAAAGTACGCTCTTCCTTGTCAGGAAAGAAAAGCCAAGAAGCTACTAGCCCTTGGAAACAAAGACAGGAATTTCAAATTCAGAACCATTCAAAATGTGGAGTGTTTTGGATACTTGAAAAGGCTGAAACAACTTTCTAGTAACAGATAATCCCCCTCCCTGCCTCGCCAGACCAGCAATGCCACTGCGCTTTTTAATTTTTTTTTAAAGATTTTATTCATCTATTTGAGATAGAGAGTGAGTGAGAGAGACATGAGAGGGGAGAAGGTCAGAGGAAGAAGCAGACTCCCCATGGAGCTAGGAGCCTGATGTGGGACTTGATCCTGGGACTCTAGGATCATGACCTGAGCCAGAGGCAGTGGCTTAACCAACTGAGCCACCCAGACAGCTGCTTTTTTAAAAATAGTTTCACTTGGCGGGGTCATTTTCTCTCTCCTGAGAAGCGACCCTGGCTGGCCAGTATAATTCCCGATGCTTGGCGCAAAATAAAGCTTTGTTTAACCTTCAAAAAATAAAATAAAATAAAAAATAAACAGACTTTAAGAATTACGTGATCAAGCCTAAGTTCTACTGAAAAATGAATGCTAGGTTGACCACTGTGGGCTTCACATGAGTTGAAGACAAGCCAGTTCCTTCCATTATACCCACAGCTCTGGAATCCCCAAAGAAATATACATGCATCACAGCCCAAACTGAATTTCCAAACGGAAAATGTGCATTCTATTCTTTTCATCATTTTAAAGTCTCTACTTCTGAAAATATAAAGTCTTTTTCTCCAAGTGGCTTCCAAGGAACTCTTAAATGTGCATGAACCTTAACGTTACTGTAATCCAAGTGATGGACGTTTTAATCTCTTTGGTGAAGGAGTATTTTTGTACCATGAGATGAATCTCTCGGCTCTGACAAATGTGGTATGAAGTAGACATCTAAAATGGAATGGAAAGTTCTGTGGTTTCTTTCAAGACCTTAGCAAATGACCAAACTTGGATTTGTTTGGGACAGAGCACAAACTGGACTAATCTGATAATAACTGAATTAGTGACAGGAGGCACACTATGGCACTGCCATACTGGAGACGTAACCCCAAGATTGAAAACAAGCCTGATAACTATATACTAATGAAACGATTATAGAGAAACGGCAATAGAAGAGAAGATTCTTCCAAAATGTATATCCTAACTGAAGAATCCACACATACAAATGCGGGGGGTGGGATTAGAGATATTTATAAAGTGTTCTGGGAGTGGGCGCACTGGTCATCCAGAACCTAAAGGACAGTGATCTTCCTCTGTGCGTTGTTTAGGACCAACAAGCTACGATGAAATAGCAGGACACCAGCTGGAAGCCTACTCTCCAGAGTTCAAGTTTAAAGTTCTAACAATCCCACGTGCTTTTGCTCACTCTGGCCTTCCCCATGAAATTAACCACAAAACAAGGGATAGGGTGATTGGATCGTGAGATCAGGAAGCCATGCATTGTAGGATGTCTTAAAAACAGCCACATACTCGGTGGATTAAGCCTCTGGGGTTCCTTTTTTTTTTTTTTTTTTTTTAAGCCTCTGGTTCTTGACTTCAGCTCAGGATCTTGGGGTGTGACATCAAGCTCCACCAGGGGCTTGCCCTCAGTTGGGAGTCAGCTTGAGATTCTCTCTATCCCTTTGCCCTCTCATCCCAAATAAATATTTAAAAACAGCAGCACAGGACTCAGATGTGTCCCCTTGGGGCAAGCAAGTTTCATAGCCTCTTCAAGCCCCAGTCTACTCATCTATAATATGGGGATAATAGTAGCCCTTTTGTGGAATTGTGAAAGTTAAGTGAGGTCATCACTTAAGTCCTTGGCACAAGGCCACTCTCACTTCCTGAAGCACGGTGGTGACATGTACTGGCTTGGTGTCTAAATTCAAATACACCCAGCATAAAGGTAGGGTCACCGGGTAGTACGTTTGCTTACAAGTTCCGCACTTTGCAGAACTGATGCTTCTCGGCCGAGTATCTACGTGAGGCAAATAAAGGTGCCATCAGAGGTTTCTCCCGGGTCTAGGTTCCCGTGCCTGTGTCCCCCATCCACCCCCCCCTCCCCAGGGACAGAAGCCAGCCAACGCAAACCAACGGGCAATCAATCACTGGTTTCATCAACAGGTGCAGAAGAAAACGAACGCCAGGCGCAGGGTTGAGCGGGTTCTTAAGAAGTCAATCCCCTGGAATCGCGGTGAACCTATCTATAAGTTGCCCCGACCGAGCGCGGCGCATAAAAGGCTACACCCGCTCTCCAAGAACGCAACCACCCGGCGGGCGCGGCGAGGGCAGCCCACCAGGAGTGTGGGCCACCGCGCCCTGCGTCCAGCCCGAGGGCCACTCCGGCGTCCGCGGGTCACCTCATTCAATCAGGCCGCCCGCACCCCGCGCGCGATCCCCACGCCCCGGCTGTCTCGGCGCCCCCGCCCCCTCACCGGGGACTGGTCATCTCCGGAAGGGAGGTGTCCCTTTCTCGAAGTCTAGGCGCGGCAGGCGCCCTCGCCTCGGGCGTCGCTTCCCCGGGACGGGAGACCAGGGGAGCGCGGCCCCGACCTCGGGTCCGCGGCGGGGTCGCACTCACCGAGCGTGGCCACGGTGCCGGCCTCGAAGAGCAGGCAGTCCCCCCGTCCGCGCGCCTCCAGCAGGACGCTGCACTCCCCGGAGGCGTCCAGCCGGCCCAGCAGCCGCAGCCCTTTGCTCAGCGCCATGGGCGCCGGGGCGCGTCCCGCCCGAGGGCGCGCAGCCCCGCTCCGCTCCCCGCACTCCGGCAAGTGCCGGGAGGGAGTTTCACTTCGCGCCGGGGCGGCTGTCCCCGCGCAGGCTCCTCCCCGGCCTTCCCCGCCCCGCCCCCTCCCGGCGGGGCCCCGCCGCCCCCCGCAGGTGAGGGCCCAAGGCCGCCTCCCGCCGCCCCGCCCCGCGTCCCGCTCCCGAAGGCGCGCGCTCCCCCCAGCGGCCAGGCAGCTGCGGGCGGCCGGGCGGGCCTCTGCGCGGGCGCTGATCCCGGGCCCCGGGCCGGAGGGGAAGCCCCCCTGCGGCGGGCGGCAGCCGGGGAGGAAGATTCCCCACATTCCTGGGCGCGCGGGAGGACGCGGCCGCGAGGGGCCCTACTGAGCCTGGAAACGCTGCAGGACGCCGCGGCCTTATATGGGCAGCCCGGCCGGGCCTGTGGGGCCGCGAGGCGGGACCCCGCCGCCTGCCCTCCCCAGCCCCTACCAGGCCGGTGCACGACCCTGGGCCAGCTACTTCAACGCTCTGGGCCTCAGTTGCCCTGCGGGTGAAGCTGGTTTAAGGTGGCGCAGAGGATCGAGTTAACTCCCAGAAGGGGCTTAGTGTGTACCTGGCGAGTGGAAGGTATTCAAGAAATGTTGCCTTTTACTAGCTTGCTATACGTGAGGATAGGTGGTGCACTTCCACACCAGGGAGAAGTTGGGGGGATCAAAGGCGTCATGTCTCAGCACTGAGTCTAGGACTTCTAGGTGGGTCCCTTATGTGACCTTGACTTCTCAGAGCCAGCTTGCCCCACCTGTCTGATGGTAGCAGTACCTGTCCCACCGGCTTCCGCTTACCCGGTGGGTGCTGAGTCAGGGCTCAGGGCGGAAAGCTCAGCAGTGCGGGGGAGGAGGGAGGGAAGGGCTGTGAGGTGCTGGAGGGGCAGCCCCTCCCCCCACTCTGGGGTACAGTCCTTGACTTCAAGGCCGACACTGCAGTCAGCCAGTTTGTACTTACAGCATATGGCCCCCAGCACACACCATGCTTCATCTATGGGAGAATGCTGTCCTTCCCCATGCCCTCGCAGCTAAGTCAAGGGCAGCTGGGCCCCTCCTGGCACTGGGCTCATAGGCCAGGGAGGGGAGAAGGGGGAGGGCTTATCCAGAAAGGCCCCTTGTGTGGGTTTAGAGATTTTGTTTCCTCTCCTGTCAGGGGTGTGTATGCACAGCCCCCAGAGACCTCCATCAGGCTTCCAAACCAACCCGTCTCCTCTCACCCCATCCTGCTGATGGTGAAGACTGTGGGTCAGGCTCTTTGTCTCTGGAGCATGTTCCAGAAGGAGCAGATTCTCCAGTGCCCAGCAGACTCTGTGGTGCTCTTGCAGACGTTCATGAATGACTGGGAATGACCAGATACTCAGCCCTCTGTGGACAACCTCCCAGGTGATGAACTAGGGAATAGTAAATGTAAACAATGGGCAGTGATTCAAATCATTCCTCAGCCTTCTGTCCTTTTGCTCACAAATTTAATTACGAAGTGCGGCTGTCCCAGGTACGATGCTCAGAGGCTGTCCACACAGTTTCTTCCTCTGTGAAATGGAGATATTACCCTCATGAGAATAGTGTACCCATGAAATGATACAAAGTAGCCTGGGGCCCACTTTTCCTTTCCTTTTAAGTTTGAAGCTTGCTTCTTTCAGGAAGCCCTCCTGGAATGATGAGGTCCCAGAAAATAGCATTTATATGTATGTACTCAGATTCACAGATGCACATTTCAGCTCTCATGTGCTCATGGGTTGCTTGAGACGTGTCTTTATATTTTTTTTTCTCTCAGCTCTGTTTCACACATAATAGGGATAAGATCTCAGGGAGGACCTAGTCTTTTTAAATTTTAACTCTCGCCCTCTTTTGTGCCTTCCTTAGCATCACATAATTCTAAGCTCTGCATAGCGGCATGCTGTACTTATTGTAGAAACTTCCCCACGGTGAAGACCAGCACTAGAGTTTTACACCTTATAGAATCGAAGAATCGATTAACTGGAAGACAAACCACGATTTTTGGTACTGCTGAGAAAGAAACAATGCTGCCCGCTCACCTGTGTAACTAAATTGCTGGCTGAGCCCAGATTTCAGCAACGGTACGGTGTGCATCTTAAATTCAGTGAACTACCATGGCTGCTCCCCATCCCTGACAAGTGGCTGAAGGAGCCAGGAGCCTGCTGGGTTTTCAGGTCACTGCCCTTAGGTTTGGAGTGATCGTCCACAGGGGTGGTGGATGCCAGTCTAACGTGCACACCACCTTGATGGGTCAAGGGTCCCCCCTGGGCACAGGCACAGTTAGCAAAGGGAGAAAGCAGAGCTTGAGACATTCAAGAAAAAGCTCCGCTCGGATACCTAACTGGAAGTGGAACCTGGGGATGCAGGGGGACCCATCTGAGTGGGGAAAGTCTGGGCATACTCTGCTCCTGAGATGGGGTGCTCCTGGAGGGGCCATGGTTGGAAGGGGAGGAGGTGAGGAAGGCATGAAAAGCCACTTCTGTCAGCCATGGGAGTGGAGTAGTGTCCCCCCCGCCCAAGGAAATTCATTACAGCTGTGCTGGGGGCAGGCAGGAAGGATCTGGGGAGTCTGGAGTCCAGCAAGATCTCAAAGCAGAGTGAGAATGATGGGGGAAAGCTTTGAAAGAAATGAACGGCTGTGTCTGGGGCCTGATCGCATGAGAAGCGAAAAAGACAGAGAGGAGTTAAAAAGGAGCCCAGGGTCACCCAGTAGAAAAGGCCAGACATGGATAGTGGAGATGGGGGTGGGGGGGGTGCTACTGTCTCTGCAGGGGAGTGGAGACGGGCTTCTGAGCCTGGGGGGGATGGGGGGGGGAAGTCCCAAAAGCAGCAGCCTGAGAGATTAGAGAAGCCCTGGGAAGCAGGGAGTGGTCAGTGGTTGTAAACCTCAGAAGGGTCTGTATGAATAGGGATTCAGGGGCGCCTGGGTGGCTCATTCGATTAAGCATCTGACTTTTGATATCAGGGTCCTTCAGTTCAAGACCCGCTGGGTGTGGAGCCTACTTAAAAAATTTAGAAAAAATTCAAGAATGAGGACTCAGAAGAGATCATCTGTTTGGTGGCCTTTGAGTGCTTAGGGTTTTTGTTTGTTTTTTGTTTTTTGTTTTTTAAGATTTATTTATTTAACAGAGAGATCACAGGCATGCAAAGGGGCAGGCAGAGAGAGAGAGGAAGAAGCAGGCTCCCTCCTGAGCAGAGAGCCCGATGCAGGCCTGGATCCCAGGACCCTGAGATCATGACCTGAGCCGAAGGCAGAGACTTTAACCCACTGAGCCACCTAGGCGCCCGAGTGCTTAGTTTTATTAGAGCATAGGGCAGAAAGTCAGCTTGCAAAGAATTAAGGAAGAAATGCAGACAGTAAAGGTAGTGGGCTAGCTCTCAGAGGCTGGCTTCAAGAAACACGGAGACAGTGCCGCCCAAGGGGACAACAGAGGCTTTCTAAGATGGGCGAGACCTTTGCAGGCAGCAAAGACAAATTAAAGCCCCTGTGTGGAGAAGATGGGAGATGAGAGGGAAGGCCAGGCCCCCAGTACGGTAGGATGATGGGCTCTTCTAAGGAAGAGACAGGACGGTAGGAGGGCAGGGTGGAGAAGGAGGGTAAGAGACATCCTTTCAAAGGCCTGGCCCTGGCTGAACCCCCAATAAGCAAAAAAGGAAAATGGGAAAGGCCTAGAACATTTTCTATAGCATAGTTGTTTCCAGAAGGCGTGTTCCGAGTCCCTTGGTCTTGTGGATTTCCCTAATCCAACCTGTGTCCCTATAAGATGAGATCAGAACACAGACACGCACAGAGTTGGAAGACCGTGAGAAGCCACAGGGAGAAGACAGCCACCCACAGACCAAGGAAAGAGGCTTTTGGGGACCCAGACTGGCAAATGCTGTGGTCTCTGACCTCGAGCCTCAGGAAATGGGAGAAATAAACTTCTGTTGTTTAAGCCCATCGTCTGTGGAACTTTGTTCGAGTGGCTGGGCAGGCAGACACACCTTCTCCAGTCTTCTTCCCCGCTCCGATTTTCTCCTTAGCACACATCCCTTTCTAACAGAAGAAATCCTTTATTTACTTATTTATAGGGTCCCTCTCCTCCCACTATGTTAATAAGCTCTCCAAGCATGGATGCCTGATTCCTAGTGGGAACCAGAGGAGGCCATCCAGTGAATAAATGAATCCTCTTAGTTCCATCTCATCCCATGAGGGCACAAAGTCACAACTTCTGTGGTCACCCACGGCAGTGATTCTGACCCCAGCTAATGAACTTAGGGAACAAATATTTCCTGAGCACCTACTGTGTATCCAGGATTGTTCTAGACGCCGGCAAAACAGCAGCATACAACCAGAGGGAAGTTGCTGTCACAGAGGGGACATCAAAGAAACAAAATGGCATAACATGGTAGGTGGCGAGAGTGCTGTGGGGGACAGGACAGTGCTGGGGGGCAATTTTAAATGGAGGTCAGTGAGGGCCTCGTTGAAAAGTGACATCAGAGTTAGGAACTGAAGCAATGGAGGGAATGAGCCCTGTGGGCATATCAGGGAAGGGCATTTCTGGTGCCAGGAACAGCCAGTGAAAATCCCTGAGGAGTGCCTGGATGGGGGAGGTGGAGGGGACGTAGGCCCCAGTGACACTGACTTCTCTGAGAGATGGGAGCAGAGCAGTGACGTGCTCAGATGCGGTTTTCATCAGACCATCCCCGGGTCTGATGAGGTTGAAACCTGAGTGCAGGGCAGAGGGAGGGAGAGCAGGGAGCAGAGAGGGAAGCCGTTGGGACCAAGGTGCCACAAGGAGGATGGGAGGGGGGTGGAGAGAACCAGTCCCACTCTGCGTAGGCTCCTCAATGTGAGCCCGTGGGTTTTGCCGTTAGAGCAGATAAGAACATAGGAAAAACACAGGAATCTGGGCAACCCCACGCTCTTGGCCAGAGCAGCTGGAAGGATAGCACTGCTGTCAGATGGGGGCAGCGGAGGGAGGAGCAGGTGGCAGGGTCACGTGAGTTTCGGGTGCCTGCAACAAACAGGTGGGGTTTTCACGTGGGCAGCAGGTTACACAAGCCTGTCGTCGGAGGGCGAGCCGCCTGCAGATGTAAATACGGAGGCTGTGGGCATCCCGATGGCAGTGACAGCCTGCAGCCCGGATGAGTTTGCCAGGGGCTGGGTGCTGGCCCGAGCGGGGGACGCCCAGGAGGTGGGAGGGCACCCAGCCGCGACAGGGTCCTGGAGTCCCAGGGAAGGAAGCATGGCAAAGTCTGCAACGGGGCCGCTGTGTTGATGACTGGTCCTTGGGGTCCAGCGGGGTGCAGGTCACGGCCGGGCCAGTGGGAGCACTTGTGGAACATGGGTGGGGGTACAGTGGTTCTTCTCTGTGTCTTGATTCTTCCTGCTTCACTCTCGGCATGCCTGAGGATCTAGTTACTGACTCCAGAGGATTAAAACACACAGGAACCTGGAGATAGGGACTCTGAGCCCCCTTAGCTTCCCGGGTGAAACCCTGCAGAAACCCTGCAGGCTCCTGGCACGGCTCCTCATGCCGCCTGGTCTCCATCACTCAGGTCCCTTTCATTGTTCTCTTGGGCTGGCTTCCAGGTTCCCCACTTGTGGAAGCCTGGGGGACACGCCACACTTCTCTGGCGAGGCTCCGGCTGGCGTGGAGCCTGGAAGGGGATGACGGGACTCGGGGGTGGAAGGCCCTGAGGCTCGAGCAGGATTCTGACTCCTGGCTGTGGTGCGTGCCCCCCACCAGGAAGCAATGTCTGGCTGCTGCTGTGACACAGCGACCCCTGCTCCTCCAGACAATAATCCTGGCCAACGGTCTGTTCTCTCATCCCTTCTTCATTTGTAGCCAAAATTCTTCTAGAAAAGGGAAATTCCCATCGGCTCCATGTTGCCCAGTGGCACACAAAAAAACAGGAAGAATAGGATTCTTTGCTTTTATTTACCAGCGATCAACTAATGACCACAAATTGGTCCATTAACATCCACCCATAATGACCACTTCATTTGTTTTTCCATCATCATCATTCCTGTCCTTTGTGGTTTTATCCTTAGTGATGCTCAGAAAGTTCCCTCCTTGGCCAGCTTGCTTTCTTCAGCCGACACGGGACCCTTCCGAGAGGTCTGACCCCACGATGGCCGGGCCCTGTCTCCCTCCCCTTTCCCTTGCTAGCAGTCACTCTGAGTCCTTCATGCGTCTGGGCTTTCCTTGGTTGTCTTCAGAGACAAAATCACATAGGTGTCAAAGCAACTTTGCAGCCCAATGGCCCGGGTAGGAAGCCTGGATCTACCCTTTCCCCCCTTGGGCAATCTTGAGCAATTTGCTTACCTGCCTGGTGCCTCACATGTCTCATCTTGTGTATGGATTTATGAGAAGGAAGATGCATGGAAAGGGTACGGGACAGTGCTGGGCCGGAGGGGGCACTGGGGAGGGGCTAGCCATCACCCCGCACGTCCCCCACTGGCCCGCTGGCTCCACAAAGCTGGGGCCGCCTCTGTACGCGGCGCCTGGTGTTCAAGGACTCCTTGCTGATTGAAGAAGTGAAGGATGTAGGAACACCTGCTTGGAGCTGGCTGGGAAACTGAGCCTCTTCAGCAGGCACGGGGCAGCTGGCGGCTCCGACGGTACAAGCCTTTGTCTTTCATTCCCAGAATCGAAATACTGACAACACAGGAGAAATAATGGGTAATTACAGTGGTCGGGGCAGGAGGAAGGTTCTGTAGTCACTGTCGTAGGCAGCCCCCAGCCCAGGAAAATTGGGCTGTCCATCAGATTGAGCTGACATTGACGAGCCTGGAGGAAGTCAAGTGAGCTCCTGTCTAGCTCTCCGCCGTCACTCAGGGCAGCAGCAGCTGTGCGTCCTGGCCGCCACCCCCAGCCCACCCCGCGGGGCTCCTGAGTCTCCCTGGGAAGCTGGTCCTGGGAGAGCTGGGGGTCAGGCAGCCTTCATAGGAGGGCGGTTGGAAGCTCATTATTATTTTTGTGAAAAAGGAATCAATGCCACCGTGTCTAGCTATCTACACACGCCTGCACACACAGGGCTGCAGTTAGGGCCTGGGGTCCAGGGAACTGGGTAGAGACTTGCTTTGCTTTTTCTCATAGTGCCCCTCAAGCCGACTGGCCTCCGGGAGGACTGTCCCAGAGCCAGCCCAGGCCCACACACAGCTCCCCCTCCCCCAGCTGAGTGTGCCCCATGGCCGGCCCAGACCACGGTGAGCCCCGCAGATCCAGGTGCCCCAGTGATTGAGAGGCTCTCCCAGGTTTGTGCCACACCTGCCCTCTCCACCCCGCCCTAGGCGGCTTCCCTCCCTCCGGGTCTCCTAGTGAAGGTCAACAACACCTGCTGCTTCCATGGCTTGTGTGGGCACCTGTGGGCTCTGGGGGCCCGGGGAGATTGCTTCACTTCTGTGGCCAAGACCACGCCCCACACACAGGCTGCCAGTCCAGCCTGAATCCAGCATCCCAGCTGGAAAAACCACCCAAAGCCCACCTGTCTCAGGCCGGGGTGTGCGACGGTTCAGATGCGGCGAACAGCCGGCGCCTGCCTGCCTGGGCGCTGTTCGGGAGCACCTCCCTGCAGAGGGACACTCACCTGGACGAGGCGACCAGCGCAAGCGGTTCTCACGAAGGCCTATCCTTCTCCCGAACCCCTCCTATGTCAGCCCTAGAGCCAGGCAGATAGCTGCGGGGTTGGGGCTGGGGGAGGAAGAAGGGAAGGCCACATTCCCCCTCAGGAGGAGGCTCAGGCCTCTGGAATGTGCTCCCACCTCAGCGGATCGCCAGGCCTGTTTCCGTTCTATCCCTGACCCTCTGAAATACCTCCTTTCTGAGTGGGCTCCAAGGTCAGCAGATAGAGAAATGCCATGAGGGCTTTTATAAGAACGCCTGTGCATCATCACTCCAGAGAACAGGGGAAGAAGATTTAATTCAACGCTCAGAAGATTTTCCTAGTAATTAGAGGTCAAAAAAGAAAAAAGGCTGCCTTGTGTAGAAGTTCCCCATTTCCGGAGGAATGCAGGGCAGGAGGCTGAGTAATGACACCCCCCCACCCCCCACCCCCACAGGTGTGTGAGAAAAGGAAACTCTTTCTTTCTTTCTTTTCATTCCCTCCCTCCCTCCCCCCTCCCTTCCTTTCTTTTGATTTTAATTATTTATTTGACAGAGAGAGATCACAAATAGGCAGAGAGGCAGACAGAGAAAGAGGAGGAAGCAGGCTCCCTGCCGAGCAGAGAGCCCCCGATGATGAGGGACTTGATCCAGGACCCTGAGATCATGACCCGAGCTGAAGGCAGAGGCTTAACCCTCTCAGCCACCCAGGTGCCCAAGGAAACACTTTCTTGATGCGTGTATGTTTTTACATTTTTGAAAATATATTTTGCAAATATAAATTTGTAATGGAATTAAAAATAAAAAATTTTAAAAATGTAAATTATATAAATAAAATATGCATCTACAACTATGCTATTAGATTTATTTATTTGA
>PITA01007647.1:65281-90255 GCA_004023965.1 Spilogale gracilis | reverse complement strand
CCCTTTGTATTTAGAGCAATAGCTTAGCCCCACTTTTCAGACAGGACTACTGATCCCATGTACAGGGATGCACATGGCTTGTGCTCTCTCCCAGGATCCTTTCAGGAGTTGGGAGGACTGACAGAGGCTGATCTTTCTAGGATAAAATAAACAGCGATGAAATATGGAATGGAGTGCAACATTCGCATGTAATTTTTTTTTAAAGATTTTATTTATTTGAAAGAGAGAAACACAGCTAGAGAGGGAACACAAGCAGAGGGACTGAGAGAGGGAGAAGCAGGCTTCCCGCCGAGCAGGGAGCCCGATGTGGGGCTCGATCCGGGGTCTCCAGGATCATGACCTGAGCTGAAGGTAGTCGCTTAACCAACTGAGCCACCCAGGCGCCCCCACATGTAATTTTAAGACAAAACACAAGATCTCAAAGAAGGTTCCAGTCCTGTCCTTTGGTTGAGGGCAGGGGGAAGGAGGGATACTGGCTCCTTTGTTCTCCATTAGTTGCATTTTGGTGGCAGAACCAGAGAATTCTGGAGGTTTAACGTTGAGTAATGGCCCATCATTGCCATGTCCCACACCATAGAGTGGGCTCTGGTAGCCTCCATGCTTCACACAGAATCGGCAACTTTCCCTTCACATGTTGCTAAGTCCATAAAATACCCTGGGTCTAAATGAAAGAAACTGAAAAACCAAGAGTGTTCCCAAGTATGGAAAACTGGAAATACCTCAAGCGTAAGTGAATAATGACAAAGAATCTGCTTTTAATTATAGATACTCTTTGCCCTTAGTATGTCAACTGTACCTAGGTGAGTATGACCAACACGCTGGGGAGGGCTGAAAAAGTTGACCTCTATTGCAATTCAAAGGTGGTAGGAATTTATTCATCAAACATTCCACAGTAATAACTTTCATCATTCACAGTAACACTTATAACAGCACCTAGTTCCTGTTGTAATTAAAACCATGACGTTCCTCCTTCACCATCCACCTGCTGTGGTCCAGGAGCCACACTTGCTTTGTGTGCTATTATAATTCTTACAGAAACCCAGTGAGGGTCTGATGTCCTGTAGTTTGCAGATGAGGAACCGCAGCACAGAGACGTGACTTGCCCCAGGTCACAAAGGCAATCGAGGGGGGACTGGCGTTCAGATCCAGTTTTGTCCAACTTCCAAGGCCCTGGACCAGCCCATGAGCCATCAGTCAGAAGACCTGGCTTCAAATTTGAAGCAAGGTGAACCTAGTTCATTGTTTCCCTTTGGGGTGCTAAGTATCACCTTCCTGGCCTTCCCCACATCCCATCCTGATGTCAGCTCTTGGTATCACCATGACAGCATCTGCTGGAAGGGGACCAGCAGCCTAACATAAGACAGCGGTCACCCCCATGAAGACCTCGGGCCGCGACACCTGACTCTGTTCTCAGCAGCATCAACTGCCCAGCTGCCCACGTGCACAGCCCGGTCGCCACCACATTCCTCCAACGATGTTAGGCCATGAGCAAGGTGGTCGAACCTAAGATTCCAGGCAGCCCCTGGAGGGAGGACAACAGAGACCACTCCAAGCCACGGGTGTGAGGGACAACTGACTGTCCTATTCTTTTCAGAAAGAAGCCTAGGAGAAAGCACCCTGGGCAGTTTCCTTTGCTTTGGGAGGCAACACAACTTCAACAGCTGACGTGAAGGGGCTGCTGACATTTTATTACACGAGGGCCAGATGCAGCACTGTGGAGCTTGAGGATACAATCCTCATGCAAATGCAATCGAGAAAAATCCCAGAGACCTGGCCAGCTGTGGGCAGGAGGCTTCCTGCCAACAGTCCATGCCAAGGCAAAGAGCGAGGACCTGGAGGAGCCAACTGCATGTTAAATAGATCCTTATGATTCCTGCTTTTAATGGGGAAGACATGGCACTGGGTTGGGCTCTGGGGTGAGTGCTGGGGTAGGGGCTTGGGTTGGTGCTGGGGGGTGGGATGGGTGCTTGGAGAGGACACTGGTAAGGGCTGGGGTAGGATGGAATAAATCAGCAACTGGCTTTCCAGTGGAAAGGACCCCCCCTTCCTGTGTTGTATCTGACCTAAGCACAGCAAGACAATGGGGAATCTGTCAAGAAGCGAGCCCCTCAGCGCCCCCAAGTGGTGGAATGTTTTGAAACTACAAGAAACATTCCAAGACTGTCAGGAATACACAAAACTGGCCATGTGAATGTGACACATATTTTCTAGTCCTGGCTATTCAGTGACACATTAAAAAAATGGCAAAGGTAGCATCAAGACAGAAAATTATAAAGAGGAAAAACAACGATCCCTTTGCCACAGCTTGACATAGACATGCTTCACCTGAATCATCTCACGGGAAGACCAACATTGGGCAAAAGGAACCCGCCTTGCCCTCTCGATATTTTATTCCAGCTGGAGTCACCTCCAAAAACTCAAAATGAACGTCCTCAGAAATGACACAGTCCCAACATCAAGTCTCCGACCTTTATTTAAAGAGGGAATCATGTTGACATGCTAAGGACAGAGAAAAAGCGTCCTCTCTCCACATCCATCTGATGGCACGAATGTCCATTGCACGCTTTGAGACATGCCTTCTTCCCATAAATCATTTTACTTTAATGGAACAGCCTCAGTAAGAGCCCAAGCAGAGGTCAATCCAGTAAGGGACCAACGAATCTTAATATTTATTAAGTTCCTGCACAGCGCGGAGCCCTGGGCCACGTTTCAGGGACTGCAAGAACCAATTTCACCCGTAAGAACCATAAAGTCTCTCTGAGTCACACTGATTGCACAGATTAGGGTTGGGTCTGCTGTTGGGAGTGGCAGGGTTCAAAACAATTCTGTGATCGTTCTGAAGAAAAAGGAAACAGCAGTTCATGGGGCTCCCCTTTCACAAACAGATGGTGTCCCACAAGGACACACTCTTTTTTAAAAATATTTTATTTATTTATTTGACAGAGAGAGAGATCACAAGTAGGCAGAGAAGCAGGCAGAGAGAGAGGAGGAAGCAGGCTCCCTGCTGAGCAGAGAGCCCCATGCGGGACTCGATCCCAGGACCCTGAGATCATGACTGAGCCAAAGGCAGAGGCTTTAAGCCACTGAGCCACCCAGGTGCCCGAGGACACACTCTTTGTGTGTGTTGTTCTTTGTTGTTAGTTCTTGGCTAGTAACAAAGGTTTATCAAAGGAAATCTTCTCAATTTTAATTACTACTTACGCTATTTAATTACTGTTCATCTGTTAATATTTCAATGCATTTCATTTTACTATGTCCTCACCTGTATTTTAAAGTACAGCAGGAAATCACTTCATATCTCAAATAAGTTCTGCTTTTAGCATAGGGTAGCCCACAGATTTATGAAAGGGATGAAGAAACCAGTTAGTCTGGAGCCATATTTTTTCCCCAGATAAATCTGTTCTGCTTGAAGGACCATACATTTAGTTATTCAGTCAACAAACAGAATGACATGGTGGTTAGAAGTCAGGCTCTGGAGTTGCAAATCATGCTTCCTCCATTTTCTAAGTACAGGACTTGGGCAAAGTAGCAAGTGTCTCTGAGCCTCAATTTCCTCATCTGTGAAATGGAGATTATAAAATTACCTCCTTCAAAGTCACTGTGAGTAATACATAGGTCACTGTCTACAAGGAGCTTAAAATAGTGCCCAGCCAGCAACAGATACCAGGTGAACTTAGTTGTGTTTCCATCACGACTACTCCTTCTGCTCCAAGGACAGCGATGATAATGACTACAACTGTTGATGTTTCTGAAACTCCAAATCATATACCAATTGACACAATAAAGCCATCTGCCCTCCTGGAGCTTTCAGTGTAATAAGAGACGGAGAGTGAAAAATTCCAAGTACAAGGAGTTCTGTGAATATGGGTAAAGGAGACGTGCCCAGGTGCAAATACAGATGTGAACATCTTACCTACCATTATGGCTTGCTCACGCATCTGCTCCCCTCCACAGTGCCAAAAAATCCAAAACGAGCATGAAGCCCACTTAATTTTTATTGCTTTTGAAAATACTTCCTTAATAAGCCTATTTCAGACTTTCAGTGAGAGGCAAAGTGAGGGACCCATGAATTTACATCCTGTTCTCCCAACACTCAATTAAAATAATAGTAAATGTGTTCTTTAAAAAACACACAAACAAATCCATAAGATGAAGGAAAAAGAGAAAAAGCTACAAAAATAAAATTTTAGAAGCTTTAAGTAAGCATAGAAGCAGATCCCCCCCCCCCAAAAAAATGGAAGCCCAAGCCAGGGGAGGACGAGGTTGGACACAGCCAGGTCAAGAGCATCAGACACTCTGGGAGTTACGGAGAAGTCAATGCTGAGAACAGGAAGACTAACTCAAGGTCTACACCTTCTCCTATGTCTACACAGCCAGGTGACTGCCCTCATCCATCCAGGCTGAACACTGGAGACTCATTCTCTGAAAAGGATAATACAGTGAGCCTCTGGACTGGGGGACACCAGGAACCTGAAGGCAAGAATACTCACTGAACATAGATAGAGGTAAGTTGGCTAAGTTGGCTGATACATTCAATGCTGAGATCCCCAGCTGCTTCCTTAACCCAGCTCTACTGATGACAGGATGACAGGGAGGAGGATGATACCATCTAAGACCTGTTTGGGGTTTATTGTGTGGCAAGAACTATTCTAAGTGCTCATTTAATCCTTACAACAATGCTACTATTAGATAGAGATAGATTCGATTAACATCCTCCATTTCACATATGAGGACACTGAGGCTCAGAGAGATTTAGTTATTTACCAAGATCACACACTTAGTAAGTGGTGGAATCAGGGTTTCAGTGCAGGCCAATATCAGACTGAATGATCATTCCCAAGGTATGACATTGACGGTCCTTCTGGGGAACAAACCAGCCCAATAGATATGAGCTGGAGATTCAAACATGGATTCTCTGATGAAACAGCTCAGTCAGATTACCTTACCGAGGCCCACAGTCTACAAGCTACCCCTACGTGTTAGAACCTCTGATGACCTGTTCAGTGTACCCCTGAAATAAGAGCAGACAGCAAAGGATTGCCAGACTAGGAGGAAGGTCCTCAAAAAGAAAGGAAGAAAGAAAATAAGAGAGAAGGGAAAAAGAAGGGAAGGAAGAAAGGAAGGAGGGGGAGAAAGAGATTAAAAAGAGAGAGAGAGAGAGAGAGAAAAGACAAAGAGTGAGAAAGGAAGAAAGAAGGAAGGAAAGTAGAGGAAACAGATTTTGCAAGGATATGGAAACTTTGTAAAATCCCCACTAATATCCACAGAGGGCATAATATCATGAAATCTCAGACGTTAGAAGCAGAGAAATAATCCTACAAGCTATCAAAGACAGAAAAAAAGGGAGAAGAGAAGACAACACTTCTTGTATTAATTATCGATTGCCACATAACAAATGAGGCCTAACCTCAGCAAGATAAGCTGGGAAACATTTACTAGTTGACAGTTTCTGACGGTCATAAATGTAGGAGCGACTCAGTTGGGTGGCCAAGGCTTGGGGTCTCTCATGAAGCTGCAGCCAGGCTATAGGCTGGTATTGGTAATCCAGTGTGTTTGAAATTATTAAGTTTTAAACAAGGGGAAGAAGCTGGAGATCAATTATTGTTAGAATCAAAGAAAATGAAAAAAAAAAAAAAAGAATCCAAAAGGGTACATGCACCAGAATGTTTGTAGCAGCAATGCCCACAATAGCCAAACTATGGAAAGAACCTAGATGTCCATCAACAGATAAATGGATAAAGAAGATGTGGTGTGTGTGTATATATATATATATATATACATATATGTGCAATAGAATACTATGCAGCCATCAAAAAGAACGAAATTTTGCCATTTACAACAACATGGATAGAACTGGAGGGTATTATGCTGGGCAAAATAAGTCAATCAGAGAAAGACAATTACCATAGGATCTCTCTGTTATGAGGAATCTGAGAGGCAGAGCGGAGAGACGAGGGGGTTGGCAGGGGAAAAAATGAAACAAGATGAGACTGGGGAGGGAGACAAACCATAAGAGACTCTTAATCTCAGGAAGCAAACTGAGGGTTGCTGGTGGGTGGTGGAGGAGGGGTAGGGTGGTTGGGTGATGGACACTGGGGAGGATACATGCTATGGTGAGTGCTATGAATTATGTAAGACTGATGATTCACAGACCTGTACCCCTGAAGCAAATAATACATTATATGCTAATTTTAAAAAGAAATTTAAAAAGAAAATGAAAAAAGAAAAAATACAATTAATAACTCTAAGGTACGATATGAAAATAAGTTCAAGAGAGTAGCAGGAATCATAATATACCACCTGATTGCCATTGATTTGAACTTACATGGTCATATTATAAACACTGAATATTAAACTAATCAAAACTACATATGGATGTACAGATGATGATGGGGAGGGGATTACGGAAAAGTGAAATACTTGTTTTTCTTCGTTGCAATCAATAGTTAATTAAAAATGAAAAATCAAAGAAGCATTACAGACATGTTATTTAGACATCTAAAGATAAAAATTTTTAAAAAGAAAAAACAGCTAACAAGAGTTGAGAGTGATTGCTTCTAGATCCACAGTTCATCTCAACTCTTAAAAGTGTTTCTAAGAAGTGATTGCTAATGTATGGGTCCCAGGAAATGGAAATTTCACCATTACTACTATCCAATGGCACAGAAATGTGCTAGCCAGACTATAAGATAACTCCTGATGATTCTTGCCTCCCTGGTCATCACGGCCTTGGGTAGCCTCCTCCCACACTGAATGAGGCTCATCTGTATAGCCAGCAGGATATGGCAGAAATGACAGAGTGTCACTTCTGAGGCTAGATCCAAAAATAAGCATTGCATTTTCTCTCTCAGAGAAATCTTGTCACTTTGAGGGACATCAGCCACCATGTCATAAGAATACTCAAACAGGCCACATGGTGAAGAACTGAGGTTCCCTGCCAATAGCTAGCTAAACGAACCAGCCATGAGAGTGTGGCAACTTGGAAAGAGATCCTCCAGCCACAGTCAAAGCCTTGGATGCCTGCACCCAACTGACATCCTGAGGGCAACCTCCTGAGTCACCTAGGCCTGCCTCTCAGCTAAGCCACTCCTGATTTCCAAATTCACAAAATCTATAACACACTAACGGTGTTCTTAAGCCACTCTACTTTGGGGGTAATCTGTTAAGTGGCCAGAGATAACAGATACAGATTTTTGTACCTAGACAACAACAACAAAATGCTAAAAATATGGGTGTGTCTTTCAAACCAACCAGTGGGTAGGAGCTAAAAGAACTCTGGGGGAGATTAGTGAAGGCCTGAAGTGCCTCAGAGAGACTGTTAGCAGAGTCCTGCTAGCCTTCCAGGAGGCTGCGTTGGCGAGGGCATAAAGGAAACAGAAAAATGCTGTCGGAAAGTAGAGGAATGAGATCCTTGCTATGTAATGGTCGTTGCCTGTGGTGTAATGGCCCCGTTGCCCGCCGTGATATAGAAAGTAGAAAATGTATCTAATGAGCTGGATGATCTAGCGAAGGAGATTTGCAGCCAGAGTGTGGGAGGTGTTATTTGATTTCTTCTTGCTTCTAATCATAAAAAAGCAAGAAAAGAGAGATAAGCTAAAGAAGAATCATTTTTAAAAAAAAACATGACTTATTAGTCTTGGAAATTCCATTCTCTCCAAATGACAAACAGGGCTGAAAATTAAGAAATAGCTCCCAGGCAGAGAGCAAGTTCAGAGCCTTCTTGGGAAAACATGGTACAAACATGGTATAAACCCAAGGGTGTGTCTATAAAATCCTTTGTTCAGACCTAAGAAATATTAAAGGTGGTGCCTCAAAAAACCATTCAGTCAAACAATAGGGCACCTAAGCAAGTTAAGGCCATCCCTCAGCAGTGTTAGCAAAAAAAAAAAAACAAAAAAAAACCCCAAGTTAGAGGGCTTATCTCAAAGACATCTGGCTTTGCCTAATGGAATAAATTCTAGTGACATTCACAGTAGATTCATCATGATTTTAAGAGGGTATTATTTGCAGATACACTATCAGCTGGGACTGTAAGGGACAGAGACAGTACAAAAGGGGGAAAAAATCTATGAATCCTAAGTTCTACCACAAAATGCAGACTGAGAAAACTGCAAAGATGACACAAGAGCTATTCCTCATGTAAGAGGAACAACGACACAGAGAGTATAACCAGATCTCAGATGGTAGACCCAAAAGCCAAGAGGAAATATCCCTAGCCCTTAGGTCTGGATAGGAAATTATCAACCTGTGCCGCTAGGTTTTAGAAGTGCTATGGTCCACTGACTCCTGCATGCTTCACACTCCCCGCTTTATGAACAGGAGTATCTACAGCAATTGCTGTGTGCTGGTCCTGCCCTTGTCCATACGGGAGCAAGATACTTTGCCTCTTGAGTTCACAGGTCTTCAGATTCAGAAGAATTCAGAATTCAGAAGAACAAAACTGTACTTAAGGTAATATACCTGGAACTGATTTGGATGACAAGATTCCAGATTGGAGCTGATGGTAATGGGATGGTATTTGTAGGGGCATCTTTGGAAGGAAGGGAGTGTATTTTTCATATGATTCATTAGGGGCAGAAGGCAGATACTAGAATAGCCCGCCTCCAAAACAGTATCCAGTGATTCTCATACCTCCTGGTATTCACATCCTTATGTGATCTTATCTTGCACTGAAGAGGGTTGACCTGTGTGACCAAGAGGATATTGAAGAAATGTTGGAGTTTGACTTCACAACTAGGTCATAAAATCACTATGGCTTCCATCTTGTTTTCTCTTTGATCACTCACTCTGTGGGAAGTCAGATGCCCTGTTATGAGACAAAAGTAACCCTTGAAAGGCCCATGTGGTGAAGAACCAAGGCCTCCTGCAAAAAGCTAGCACAAACCTGACCAGCATGTGAATGTGCCGTCTTGGAAGGAGCACCAGTCAAGCATCCAATGACTCTAGTCAAACCACCCAATACTACGATTACATCTTCAGGAGAGGCAATGATCCAGAACTACCAGGTAAGTTGCTCCAGAATTACTATCGCACACACACTGTGAGATAATAAAATTTGTTGTTTGGATGTAATTCTTTATACAGCAAGAGATAACTGAGATGGTGAAGATGTGAATTCTATTGTAGTTGACAGCTTTTATTTTGCTCTAATAACTTAACAAGACCCCATCCTCTATACGACAGTACTTTTAAAGACATATATTTAAGAAGTTGATTCTGCCAATGCTATCTTCATTTCCTTCTAGAGTAAAGAAGAAAGGTTCTGCCCACCAGGGAAATGGTTTCACCAGTCCTGTGCTTGAAGGACAAGTCATCATACAACCACCAAGCTTCGATCGAGCCAAGATAAGTGCTCTTATTAGTGAGAAATTATTTCCACTGATAGAACTAGGGAAAGGGGCACTTGGATGGCTCAGTTTTTAGGCAGCTGCCTTCAGCTCAGTTCATGATCCCAGAGTCCTGGGCTCGAGCCCCACATCAGGCTCCCTGCTCAGCAGGAAGCCTGCTTCTCCCTCTCCCACTACCCCTGCTTGTGTTCCCTCTCTAGCTTTGTTTCTCTCTGTGCAATAAATAAATAAAATCTTTTAAAAAAAAACTGGGGAAAGATGTAGCCTTTTATTTATCATCAAATGCAAGTTTCTAAAAAAACTCAGACCCCTGCAAAAAAAGAAAGAAAGAAAGAAAGAAAGAAAGAAAGAAAGAAAGAAAGAAAGAAAGAAAGAAAGAAAGAAAGAAATGCATCTTCGAGAAATGGTAGCAATTGAATAGTCACCAATCAACCACAAGTAATTTACGTATAAATCCTCCATGGGAATGGAAAGATAAAATAAATGAGAACCTCTGAATAAGTTCACAAATTTACTTACAGCCAACTCAGCAAGAGCTGTAAGGCAAAAAACTTTATTAATTGGCTTAAAACAAAGACAGACAAAAACAGGAAACAAACAAATCAAAGTCTCCTTCTTTAGGATTTTATTATGAATTCACTTTGTTTTCTTCCCACAACTGACTATTCAAGGTTTACACCATATCAAGAATTCCTGGGGTGCCTGGGTGGCTCAGTTGTTGGGTGTCTGCCCTTGCCTCAGGTCATGATCCCAGAGTCCCTGGTTCACGCCCTGCCTCCGGCTCCCTGCTTGGCAGGAGACCTGCTTCTCCCTCTCTCACTCCCCTGCTTGTGTTCCCTCTCTAGCTGTGTTTCTGACAAATAAATAAATAAAATCTTAAAAAAAATAAAAGAAGTCTTGCCTCTCAAAAAGAAAGCTCTCCATCGAAGAGCTCGTTGGCTGCTACATTGGGGCAGTCAGTGCGGTGGGAATGGGTTATAGGTGTGAGGAGATACTCAGCTTTCAGCTTTCAGATCTCAGGATGGCTGAAGCCCTAGGTGATCAACTCAGCCTTCCCTTGTCTATCTGTCTTAACTTATCATAAATATATGATCGCTTCCTCTGTGTGCCAAGAGTTGGGGAACAGAAATCACTGTTGACTTGCTCACTAGACTAGAAGCTCCTTGATGAGAAGACCCATGTTTTGTTTGTTTTCTTCACATGCAGAATGCCTAGCACAAGAGCTCAAGACTCAGTAAGAGGTAGTTCAGTTAATTACTTAACTTGCTAAGAAGACTGATGTGGGAAGGTATAGCCAATTCCTGGCAGGCAGACATGAAGATACCAAACTGATCGTTTTCAGTGCTTCCAGGGCATCACATTATCACTTACTTTGGGATAAAGAAGTCTAACAGGGAAAACAGCTAAGAGATGACCTTTCTAGAGCACTAAATCACATAGATTGTGTCCTGAAAAAAATTAATGCATAGTTCAAAACTACTAGGTTAGTGTCTTTTTGAGACTCCTGGTGAAAGCATCAAAATTATTTTACCTTGATCTCACACACAGCTTTCTTTGTGTTTTTTCCTTTATAATAAGAGATGGAAATAATAAAGGAAGATGGAACTCTGATGTCATTGTAAATGATATTATAGGATATGTCATGGAGAAGTATTTCAAAATGGTATAAACAGTGTGACCTCAATATATAGTTAAAATGGAGACCACCTGTTCACACAGTTTTGTAATAGAAGCATATACACATATATAATTGAGTCTCTCTATTGCTCTCTCTTCCTATCTATCTACAAGTTAAGGGTCTATCTTTACCTGTGTTATTATCCTTGACTCATTTTCTTCTTATCTGTATCTTTTTTTTTTTACTTTCCCACTTTGAGTTGTTTGCTCTACCATTAGATTACTACTATTTACTGCTGGTATTAAAAATGAAATGCAACCAATGTCAATAATTAATAGAAAGAGTATAAGAATGTCAACATTTGAAGGGATCTCCTTAGTGATCACTGGGTGAGGTCAAAGCCTATTGTTGCATTTCAGTGGTTTGAGGTTCAGCGATGGGAATGTGGAGTTATCTCTCTCCAGACCTGGATTCCAACAGTAAGTTCATGCTGGCCTGGTACTCGACACCATCTTTCACAAGCTCAATTGTATTAACACACATATGAACATGTAAGATATAGGAACTTTTTCTCAGGTGATAATTCAGAGGAAAATGCAAAAGCACAGATTGAAAGTATAGATTTCAGGGGCACAATGGAGTTGGAAGTTCAGAGGGTATATCGTTCTCTGTTGTAGGCCAAGTGAAAGAATGTAGGTTTGGTTCACACAGAGACAACTCATTGTTTCTGGAAACCTTCTACCATGGAGGAGTATTAAGTTATCCCTGAGATACTAAGCCAAGAAATAAAGATTTCAGATTGTGTGAAGTTGCACAAGTTATATGGCCCCAATTTTAAGCTAAGTCACCCACTGTAGTTAAGGGGATGCAAACCATTAACAGAAGGGGTGGAGGTGCAGTGGTCCACGAGCTTATTGTGTATATCTTTGGGAAATTCTTCGTATCTGTGATTTTCCTTAGGATAAAATGGAGATAATAATGCTTACAGGGAGTACGCTGTCTGTAAGGCAGCACAGTGTACATGGGAGTGCTTTGAGAAACTATAAAGTGCTGGGGAAAATATAAATATGGTGTTGTCTATGTTATGACTACTATTGCTGTTGGTATCATCAGTTCCTGAATTCACAGAGAAAGAATTAATCCAGAAGCCTTTAGGATATAATATATTAGTCATTAGAGATGTGAGTTGTCCTCTTTGGGGACTTCGAGTTGCTCCAAATGTGCATCACACAAAAATGTGCAATTTTAAAACAATGTATTTCCATCCCATGCTATACTCTAGCCCTTCAATGAGGCTTTCAAAAAACTCATAGTATTTGAAGAGGATAGGCTAATACTTATATATCTTTTGTCCTGCTCATTAAAATGATGGTAGGGAATGAAAACAGCAGAAGCACACCATCATGAAAAAAGGCTACCAGCAAATTAGAGACTCCAATAAATTTCTGCACAATATAAGTTGAATGACGTAGTGGTGACTGAGGCAGGATGCCCAAGGAAGGGCAGCACTGAGAAGATCCAAGTCATGGTGGTTAAGAAAGGTAGAATGGAGGGGTGCCTGGGTGGCTCAGCTGGTTAAGCGACTGCCTTGGGCTCAGGTCAAGATCCTCGAGACGCGGGATCGTGCCCCGCATCGGGCTCCCTGCTCGGCGGGAAGCCTGTTTCTCCCTCTCTCACTCCCCCTGCTGTGTTCCCTCTCTAGCTGTGTTTCTCTATGTCAAATAAACAAATAAATAAATAAATAAATAAATAAATAAATAAATAAATAACCTTTTTTAAAAAAAGAAAAAAGAAAGGTAGAATAGAGTGAATGCAGGTGCCCCAGCCCTGTGGAACTCTGGCCAGATGTGGGATTGAGCAATATCATGTCCGGCAGAATAGTTAACCCAATGGCTCTGTGCGGAAGTGTTGGCTCCCACCTCTAACCCCAACTACAGAATACCTTGCAGTTAGGCGTTATCTGAGCAACTAAAATATAAAAGCCAAAACAAAATCCAATCAAACAAACAAGTGGAGCGCTCTTTGTCAAAGAATGAAATGAACTCTCTGAAGAGAATAAGGGCAGCTGATATGAATATTGGAAGCCTAGAGCAAAACTACAGAAATAAAGCCTTCCCCCAACATGTACATAGTTCCCCACCTGTTTTTTCATCTCCTCATTCTTAAGCATGAACAGACCACCAAAGTTTTCCTGACACTGACAGTCTGAGACATGAAAGAAACAAAACAAAACAATATGGCATTAGGGGGTACAAACAGTTTAGGAAAAAAAATAACATATCAAAAACAGAGATTCCACATTATGTTTTATCCATAAAACAAGAAAGGGGTACTGAGACAGTGGGACAAGCAGAGAATAAGAAAAAGCTCTTGGAAATTAAAATTGTTATTGCCAAGAAAAAATTAAGATAGGGCTAGATGTTAAATTTGAAGGTATCTTCCAGCAAATAAAACAAAAACACAAGGAAAAGATGAATATATATATATATATATGCACAGCAGAGAAAATATGCCAAAACTCATAGACAAAGAGAACAGGGATGATGAGAAAAGCAGAGAGAAAGAAAATCATCGAAGAATTTAATACAAGCTTGTATTACAGACTTAAAAGCCATAAAGTCTTACATTTAAAGAGTTCATTAAATAAATGGCAATAATAGTAATCATAGCCAAGGGCTACTGAGAACCTACTATGTACCAGGGACCACTTTGACAAGTTTCACACGTAGTGAGTTATTTTTTTTTTAAGATTTTATTTATTTATTTGACACAGAGAGAGATCACAAGTAAGCAGAGAAGCGGGCAGGGGGAGAGGAGGAAGCAGGTTCTGGCTGAGCAGAGAGCCCGATGCGGGCCCCGATCCCAGGACCCCGAGACCATGACCTGAGCTGAAGGCAGAAGCATTAACCCACTGAGCCACCCAGGTGCCCTCTGGTGACTTATTTAATTTTCCCAATAAATGTAAGAGTTAGCTACCATTTTCATCCCCATTTTACATCTGAGAGAGTGGTGACATCAACTGGTTAAAACACTTAAACAAGCTAGTAAATGGGACACCTGGAATTTAAACTCAGGCATGCATAATCCACAATCTGCATTCTTGAAGGTTATGTTATACCTCTTAAAATACTCTCACTTACATAAATCATTTTGAAATTTAAGAAGACTGAAGATAAGGAAAATTTCCTAAAATCTTCCAGAAGAAAAAAAAATCAATAAATATAAGATGGGCATTAAATCCCTCTGAGCATCCTATAATGTCAGAAGACCACAGAGTAATAATTTCCAAGCTGTGAAAAAAAATTTTTTTTCAACCTAGAATTTTATTCCCAAATTATCAAACCACACTGAGGACAAAATGAAGAAATATTTGAACCTGCAAGGTTCAATTAGAAATTTACCTCAAAACCTCTTTCTTTAGGGGCGCCTGGGTGGCTCAGTTGGTTAAGCAACTGCTTTCGGCTCAGGTCATGATCCTGGAGACCCGGGATCGAGTCCCATATCAGGCTCCCTGCTCGGGGGGAAGCCTGCTTCTCCCTCTCTCAGTCCCTCTGCTTGTGTTCCCTCTCTAGCTGTGTTTCACTCTGTCAAATAAATAAATAAAATCTTTAAAAAAAAAACAAAAAAAAACAAAAAAAAACAAAAAAAAACCTCTTTCTTTAAAAGTTATTTATGGATTGCTCTAGTAAATGTGTAAATTTAGAAAGAAAAATACATGGAATTCAGGAAATAATAACTACACCCAAGAGAGTATTAAAGGATCAGGATCATTTAGGTAACCCAGGAAGATTAGAGCAGGAGAGCAGGACAAAGAGTTTTTCAGGAGGAAGATATCCATAAATAAAGGAGAATTAAGGAATCTGATACTTTGAGAAGAACAAAAGACCTTGGGAAAAGATAAAGTCAGACAATTTAAAAAAGACAATGATTCCAAAGGGGAGAGGAGAGCTACAAGAAAAAAATGCATTGTTAACCAGGTAAACTATCACAATGCTGTAAAGTTATATAGTAAGCAGAGTTAATTCTGTTTATAAGGAAAGTTATTGCTGTAAAGTGAAAAAATAAATAAGGTAAAAATGTTAAGTAAAATAAGGTCAAGAGAACACTGTGCAGCAAAAGTTAGGACGATTCATGTTGTAAAAGGAAAAATAGGGGTAATAACGTTACCTTACAAGAGATATGGTTTGGAATTGATTTGAAAAAGCAATAAAATTATGACATGAAAGTAACCAACTGAGAAACTAAAAAGGATATTATTATTATGTCCATATGTGTAGACTCTCCATAAAAGGTACATTTCATATACTTTTCTTATATGAAGTTCTAGAAGTAGTCCACTGGAGTGAGATGAAGACACACTCTCTAGGAAATATGGGATCCAACAGAGAGCAAAAGGACAAAGGAATTCCTAGTGTGGCAATGAACAGAAACCCCAGGTCAAAGCTAAGGAACAAACCTAAGAAGCCACCAGTCCACGTTGACCAGGAAGTTGAAGGAGCCCTACATCCAAGAAGAAATTGAAAATGAGAGCTTACCTGTTGTGCTTAAACAAATCTGGAGGTGGTTTACAATTACAGATAAGAGTCTGGGAATGAATGGCTAATAGACATGTAGAAAATAGGGGGCAAAATAAAAGACAATTATAAACTCCAGGAAAAACAAATTTGTGCAGGACAAGATGTATAATCATGGCTTGCTTGTTAAGATGTATATTGGTCTTGGTAAGATGTATATTCTCATATTAACAGAAATCCTGAATAGTAATTTCATGAAAACTCTAATATAATCACATTGGAGGAATTAAGAGAGGATAGCATGTGTATGTGGAGGGGCACAAAGGATGTAAAATCTAAGTGCTGACCTTTCACAGTAGGGAAAAAAATTAATTTTTAAAGCCAATGAATGACAAAACCACAGTATAAGTATTCCATTAGAAAAATGGAGGGACATACGTGAAAAATAGCTCAAAACTGAAAGGCTCTTCTAGGGAAGCAGTATTATAAAGGGAAGGAGGAATTCGTAGGAGGGTGGTGTTTTTTTTCACCTAAATTTTCAGAGAATTATCTAACTTCTTAAGACTACGTACATCTATAAAACCAAAATTTAGATGAAAAATTCCAAAGTCAGGACCTGCTACAGCTCAAGCCACAATGCTCTTTTCACCTAAATATTTCAAATTAGGAACCATCATTCTAAGCAATGTTCCCTGGCTCTGGCAGCAGTCCACTGTCATGCCACAGTAGGGGCCAAGCCCTGGAACGCATGCTGGCCTCATTAGGTGATGTCCCCTCTCACTGTTCCACCTCCGAGATAATTACTGTCAACTGTGAGTCACACTGACCTCAATTAGACATGTTCTTCCTTTCAGGGACACAACTGCATGGTGGCAGTTCATCCAGAAAACTAGCAAGCACTTGAGAAGAAATGTGGGCCCATCTAACTGAGGGCGAGAAAACACAGCCCAGGGTGGCCTCCTTTAAAAGCTTCATTACAGAGGTAACGCCTACAATTCAGTACCCTGAGAAAATGTACTTTGTGTAGTTGTTGGGCTGAGGTGCCACAGGGCGTAGGAGGAATTTTATTGTTTTAAATGAATACAAGGTTTTCCTCCAGCTCCAGCAAGTCCAACAGCCTCATGTGATCGTGTCCATGAAAATCAAGTGAGACAGATATCGTTTAATGAGCTCGTCCACTCCCTAAAGAGCTAACAGCAAATGTGGGCTTTCAAGAGAAGTGCTTCATTCACTCATAAGGCTTGGCAGGAATGCAAGGAAAACACAAATCTGACAACCTACCCCCACCCGGCCCCCATCCTGTGAGTAGCAGCCACCCCACAAAGCAGGTAAAAGCATGTGTGCTGTACATCTTGCAGAATGCATTATGGCCCTTAAAAAGAAAATGCTTGCCTGGTTGTGTGCGATAATGTGGACATATTTCCCAAAGTCATTGCTAAGAAGCTCAAGTCTTCCATGCATTTACATTCACTGTTAGGGACAATCTGGTAGCGAGAGCTAAGACACTTTCAGACTGTGTTTTTTTATTGGAATTTTAAATGTTTCTAACTATGAATACATGGGGCCATTGAAAATGGAGGTTTTAAAGATTTCAGGCAGACACAGCTAGACCTATCAGTTGAAAGTCGCGCTTTCCCGAATTCTTTGTGATGGAGACACACTGGGGTCTTAGGTTGAGCCTGTAAATCTACTTCCATCCAATTCTTTTTTTAAAAAAGATTTTATTTATTTATTTGACAGAGAGAAACACAGCTAGAGAGGGAACACAAGCAGGGGGAGTGAGAGAGGGAGAAGCAGGCTTCTCACTGAGCAGGGAGCCCGATGCGGGGCTCGATCCCAGGACTCCAGGATTATGACCTGAACCAGCTGAGCTACCCAGGTGCCCCTCTTCCACTCAATTCTAAGGCAAGCCCAAACGCACACACACGTGGCAGAAGGGGGGGGGGGGAAGGCATGAAAGTGGAAAAGGGGAGATAAGGAAGGGAGGAAAGAGGGAAAAAATCTTGCTTTTAGAGTAGTTAAATACATTTACATGGACTTCTCATCAAAAGTTTACCCTTTATAGCAATAAGAGAAGAAAAATTGAGGTGCAAAAAAAAGAAGATCCCCATTTCTCACAAGCACTAACTCTTAACATTTTCACTCACATGCTCAAACTTAACAGCATGCAACAATTTTCTGCGATTTCAGTAATGGCCGAGACATTGAAACATGCAGCGACAACAAACAAAAACACACCATTATCCATGCATAGGTATAACTTTGCAACATAAAGATTTTTTCTCTAGGACTTTTAAAAAATTGCCTTCAGTTACTTTTTCTTCCTATTTTCACTACCCTCAGCCTGAAACTATTGACAGTCCAGAGAGAGATTCGACCCCACTGGATCTCAAATTATTACAACCAAATTGACTTCCAGGCTGTTTTCCCTGTAACATTGATTTTCTGCAGCATAAGGAATGGCTGACATGGGGAATCTGTTCCGCTATCATCACCCCCACTTACAGCGCTGGCCTCACCAAGGAGAGCAAAAGGAACAGTGGGTGCTTTGGGTAAATGAACCCTTTCTTCTGTCTTGTCCCATCAGCAAGTCACAGTGAGCCAGTCCCATTTAGAAAACAAGCCACAGTGCAGTTCTTTGGGAAACCTTACATCCACATGCCTCGTAGGCACTGAAGCCCGAGCCCACCGCCCGGTGAGAGCCGGCGGCTGGTGCACCTGACCGTGTAAATGGCTCATGTGACCGGGAGCAGCAAGCCTGTCATTCCCTCTCAGCTGAGATTTTTAATTTTTCAACGAGCATTCAAGAGCATCAAGGAGAAGATCTAAACATTTCCCTGCAATTTCCGGCTTTTCCAACTCCTTCTCTGGGAATTTTATGGAGAAGTTTAGAAGTACGATCTAGAAACAGCTTGGCAAGAGAATGGCGCCTGAGGTGGGGAGCTATTCGGCAGCCTGCGGAATCCTGGCTCCGTTCCTCCAGGGCCACGGGCAGCTTCCTAGCAGGACTTGGGCATCTGCCCAGAATTGCCGAGTGCTGCCTCGTTCGTATGCCACTCATCCTTGGCAGGCGAGATTCTGAAGACATCCGTCTGCAAGCACCGTCTCTCCTCCCCCACCTGCCAGGGATTAGACAGGACGCCTTTCTTCCCGGAGAAGGATGGCATCTTCCTGGCCAATCTCCTATCATCTGGGCAGGTACGGGCTTGGCTGTCTGCCCCGAAAAGTCGTTAGGATGAAGGGCACTGAGTAAACCTTCAAAAGAAGCCTGAAACTTCTGCAGAGGATTTGCGCTAAGTGCAAGAACCTTAGGCAGAGTTTAAAGAGCCGCTATATAAATAATGGAAATCTATTAAAAACTTCAAAAGAAGGCCTGGTTATTTTTCTTTTAAAAGTCAACAAGGGGAGGGAAGAAAATACAAGAGAGTTAAAAAGAGGGGCACCCCTCTGAACTTACACGAGAACCCTCGATTTATTACACATTATCAGGAGCGAATGAAGACCACACAAAGATGTCCTGGGGGACTTAACATTTAAGTGTTTTCTTATTAATAACTAATAATGTACATTAATAATCATTATTATTTTATTGTGTATGTACCAGGCCCTATGTTGAATGCCTTCGATTTATAATTTAATCCTCGTATGTACTTTAGCTATATTATCAAATTCAATACTCATATCATCCCAGTTTTACAAATAGAGCAACTGAGGCTCAGAGAGATTAGTTTGTCCAAAATCACACTCTTAATTGATGGAGCGAGGATTCAAACTCAGCCCTGTTTAATTATAAAGCCCCTACCTAACCTGGAAATTGCCTCTTTTATTCCCACTTTCCTCTGTTTTAGCTCTTTGAGCCAGTCCCATTTAGAAAAGTTGCATGGTTGTCTATCACACACCTTAACACAGTATGTCATGAAGGAAGCTAGACCATCCTTCTCTCTACTGAACACACACACACACACACACACACACACACACATCTAAAATTCCACCCCCATATGTTATTTCATACTTTGTCAACAGCCTACTTGGCCATAAAAAATTTCAGAGATAATTGTATCCAATCTGTTCATCTCACAGTTAAAGAAAACTGAAACCCGAAGCATGGCTTGATGCCAGGTTGGAATCCAGAAACCCTCTTCCCCAGACTGTGTGCTTCCCCTTGCACCCCTGTCCCCATGCCCCGGCTGGGCCCTAGCTAGGAGGCAAACATGACTTGGTCATGGCCACTGGCCTCTTCTCCAGGAGCTAACTGTCCAGGGAGAGAAAATACAGGTGTGTCCATAACAGAACTATGAGAGTATACCGAGTACAGCAAGAGTGAGACGGAAATGGAATCGCGATGTCAGAGAGGAAAGATCATCTCTAGCTTGTCCTCAGCAGAGTATCAAGCCAAGAGGTGATGTCTGATCTAGACTTGGAAGAGCCAGTCGGAGGTGAGTGTGAGGTGACGGGAAAGACGCTAGTATGGGGGCTGAAGACACTGATGGCAGGGACACCAACCCTAACAAATGAAAACACTTAAAAATCTGCTGGGTTTTGCCAGATTGGTGACATACCAGCCCTCATCATAGCTGTCTCAGTTTACCTCAAACGACCCTAAGCTGGGTGGCTTGACATTTATTTGCTACCATTCTAGAGTATGGGACATCCAAGACGAAGGGGCCGGCCAGACCTGTGTTTGGTGAGGGCCGCTTTCTCATTATATCCTCATATGGAGGAGCGCAGGGCCCTCCCCTATCTTCTTACATAAAGGCGCTGATCCCATTCATGACTGTTCCACCCTCGTGACGGAACCCCTTCCCAAAGGCTCCCCCTCTTAACACCACCACATTGGCGGGGTTGGATTTCAGCATGTGATGTGGGAGAGACACCAACATTCAGTCCCTAACAGCAGTAAACAGCTTGGTTTCCATAGATGCTTGGTCTCTTCAGGCTCCTAGAACGTGCTCTGGATGGGCAGTCCCTACAGGGAGTGACATCAGAGGGCTGTGGAGACCCTAGGCAACCGAGGTCCTGTGTGCCCAACCAGCAGTCATGGCAGCCGCAGGAACAGAGAGATTCTGACTCCATGGGCGTGTGCTGGCCACGCATCTTCGAACCCGTGGAACCAGGCACAGTGTGCACTATTCTCAGCATTCCGGGCCGCTCACGCACGGAAGAGCCATGCCTACCCTGGAACATGGTGGCATCTGTGAGCATGAGAAACATGGAGCTTGGCTCCTTCGTTCTCCTAGTGGGGGGATAAAGGGTCCTGGAGAAGAAAGAGCATGAAAGCATCCTTTCAAAATCTGAAAAAGGGTTAAGTTTGTCCTGGAGAGGCTGTGAGGGGGAAGCTCTTGAGAAATGAGTTCAGGCTCTGGGATAAACACGGTCCTCTTCCCTGTATCGGCTCTCCTCCAGCCCGCGCTTGGAGCCCACACTGCCCAGATGTCCAGCACCCTCCCTTCACGGGAAACACCTCCTGGGAGCTCCAGGAGACACCAGTGGTCTCAGGGAATTCCTGTTTCCTTTTCCAGTAACTGACTTTGAGTATAGGCAGGAGACACACATGTGTTCAGTGAGACATCAGGAGATGCTGCTCTGGGGGAGGGATGACTCCAGGGCATTCTCCCAAATGCTAAGAGTGAGCCAGAGAAAGAGCCCATCTTTTGTCATGTCTGTGTGACTCCTGGATCTGCTTAAGCCCCGTGGCTACCAGTCTAAGGAAAGCAGGGCAAGGAGAGGGAAGGAACCAGGGTCCTTGATGGTATCATGGAGTCTCTGAATCAAGTAGCAGTGAAGCTTCCCCAGCCTTGGAACTTGCCGCCAGGTTCTAGAATACACGTCTGTATTAAGATGGCAGATCTACAGGGTGCCTGGGTGGTTCAGTCATTAAACATCTACGTTTGGCTCAGGTCATGATGCTGGGGTCCTGCGATTAAGTCCCACATGGGGCTCCCTGCTCAGCTTCTCCCTCTCCCTACCTCCCAACCTGTGCTCTCCCTCACTATCTCTTTCAAATAAGTAAATAAAATGTTTTAAAGAAAAAGAGCTCCACACCCAACACATAGGATGTATGCACACACACACATGCACACACATACACAACTGTACACACTTATTTAAGGCTGGACAAAGCACTTTACAGAGTGTCTCGTTTATTCTCTCCAATGACCTTGCAAAACCTGCACTAGTATTATCCCCATTTTACAAATGGGGAACCGCAGAGCGTTACTCCTTTCTGTAAAATGAAATATCTGTTGCTAGGCTAGCCCACATACACACCCAAGCACCTCAAAGAAAGAATTCTCTCCCATGTAGGCCTGGCCAAGTTTGGAACAGTTTGCCTAGAGAAATAACAGAAAGTGGCTCACATTTGTCAAAGGAAGGCCTACTATATGCCAGATAGTTTTGGCAACATTTTAGAAATCTGCACAGATGGGATCCCCCCAACAGTTCTACGAGATGGTTGTCATTATTACTCCCAGTTTGTAGATGAGAAGACCAAGCCACAGAGAGGTTGATCAATGTGCCTGAAGACACCCAGCTGGCAGGTAGCAACAACAGAGTCTGACCCTAAGCTGTCTGGTCCAGTCTTGTGCTCTTACAACCTGTCCAGACATGCGGTCCACCCCTGTGAGGTCCCTGCCAACCAGACATCTCCAGATGTAGGCAAGGGGTGATCACATACCGGAAGGGCCAGTGCATGAACCTGTCCAGCGTACCCTCCTGCCTCTTACGGGAACTTTCATTCTGGGACCCCAGCAGTGTTGCTCTTGGCCGCTTTGAAGACCACAGGGAAACCTTTGGGTCTGAACCTGGCCTGACCGTCTGGTGTGGTGTGAATGACCCCACCCAAGAAAACTCCTAAGGACTGGGCTGGGCTGGACTTGGAAAAATTCCTCAGAGCTTTGGCTGGCATGTCTCTTTAACAAAAGCATTTCCCTTATACCTTCCAGCAGCTTCCTTGCTGTTGTCACTCCTTGGGCAAACCAGGAGCAAGTTAGTTCCTGCCTCAGAAGACAGGAGAAATCCTTCCCCAGCTTCAAAGGAAATTTCACAGCCCCAAAGGGAGTGGCCTGGCTGGCAGGCTCTTTCTTTCTCTCCCTCAGCTTTGGGTGGCCTTCAGTGACTCCCAGCCTCTACCCCAATCCCTGTGCCCCTGTTGGTCTGATGAGCAGTCTCCTCCTCCCCCTGCTCTAGTCCTCAATCAAACTCCCCAGCAGAGCTCACGCCAGTAATTACTAATGCTTTGGCTCATTAGAGGCTCTTTCCATTTGGGCAGGGGATTGGCAAAGAGTGGCAATCTGGAGCTTTCTGTTTACAAACAAACTACCCTTGTAGACACTGAGCCAGGAGGCAGCAGCTGGGGAAAAGCGCCACACTCCCAACGCCGGCCTTCCCCCTCTCGGCGGGCTAGCTGGCTTCCTCCTGCAGAAACTCTGCACACCTAGGCCTTGGCAGTGCTTCAGACAACTCTCTGCTTTATGAGACGCCTTTCTGCAGCATTCTGTCCTATTTGTGTGACCCAGGGGAATTTTTGCTGCCGATCCACCATATCTCAACAAAATGTCCCACTTGCATTTTTTTTTTTCAGATTGCAATAGTCTTTGCAATAGTCTAATAATACTAATGTGCCAGGCCCTGGGTTAAGCACTGTGTAAGCTTTACACAAATCTCCTTTAGTTCCCCAGTCAGTGAAGTGGATGCTATCACCATTCCTTCCTTACAGGTAAGGACCCTGAGGGGCTCAGAGAGGCTGAGTAATTTGTTCAAGGTGATGGGCTGGGGGGGAAGAGGAATGCAAGCCAGAGTTGGGTCCCTGGTGCCCAGCTGAGCTGGGGCTCCCAACGACTACTCATGCCACTTTCCCCAGAGGGGAGACTCGGTGTAAACCAAGTGGCCACCCCCAGACACCGACACACCCAGCAATGTGACCTTCCTGCTATGATAAGTTCCTCTGACTCAAAGAATCTCATCAAATAAATAAAATCTTAACCATCTGAGCCACCCAGGTGTCCCTCAATAAATAAAATCTTAAAAAAAAAAAAAAAAGAAGAAGCCAATGCCCACTTCATCCCCCACCCTCCTCCCGCCATCCTGCAAAGACATCCAGAGAGAATCACTGCTTAGGAACCAGCAAAAAAATAACCCCAATCCCCACCTGGCTGGAACCAAATTTATAGGAGGGGCTTTCTGAAGGAAAGCTTTTCTGAGAGCAAGTCCCTTCTCTCTCTCCGACCACTCCTCGGATTTCAGTAAAATTATAGCAGATAGAACCTTTAGGGATCTTGACCCTAGAAGGCAAATCACTCCTCATGTTACGTTTCAGCTGCAGACGTGCCTTCTCTTGTAGAAGTGATTCCAGTTTCGTCATCAGCAGCCTTTGTCTCCTCTAAAAGTTAGGGTGGATGAACAGGGAAAAACCACATGCTCCCAACTCATCTGCTTAAATAAGACCTTGTTTTGTTCCATCCATCAGTGAGAAATTAACACGGCTTCTGAGTAGAACTTCCAATGCCTCAGGAGGAGAATTTCTGAAGAAGAAATCTTTTAAAAAAATAGTATCACAGTCCTCAACCTTAAAGGCCCCAGGACTCCTGAAGTCTTCGATCATCTGAGTTTAGCCATTTTCATAAACATTTCAGACAGCAAGCTAATTTTTATTCCCTAGAGAGCCTCATTTAGTCAGACCGCAAGGCCAAAAAGAATGTCAACTTTTTTTTAAAGATTTTGTTTATTTATTTGACAGAGAGAAACACAGCTAGAGAGGGAACACAAGCAGGGGGAGTGAGAGAGGGAGAAGTAGGCTTCCTGCCGAGCAGGGAGCCTGATGTGGGACTCGATCCCAGGTCTCCGGGATCATGACCTGAGCCGAAGGCAGTCGCTTAACCAACTGAGCCACCCAGGCGCCCAAAGAATGTCAACTTTTAAGAAATATCCGGAGCTTTACCAAGACTAAGAGCCAGACAGCAGCTAAGCTGGCTCACTTTACATCTATATAATTACTCATTGTCCCTTGGAGAGGAACATAAAATTATACTGTATATTGCTTATAATTCAGCCAATATTTACTAAGCAGATAAGATGGGCACGGACCCCTTTTAGGGTGCGGTGAGGGAAGCAAAGATGAGCCAGGCATGGGCCCTGCCTTTGTGGTTTACTGAAAGAAGAAAGATATGATCCTAATTAATAAGGGGTGCGTGTGGGTGTGAGTGTGTGTATCCATATGCATAAGGGGAAAACATTCCAAGGACAATTTCTTGGAAAAGACACTATTTAATTGAGATTTTTTAAATGGATAGAAGTAGGGGTGCCTGGGTGGCTTGGTCAATTGAGTGTCTGACTCCTGATCTCAGCTCAGGTCTTGATCTCAGAGTCATGAGTTTAAGCCCCACCTTGGGCTCCACGCTGGGCATGAAGCCTACTTAAAAAAAAAAAAAATTATAGGGCGCCTGGGTGGCTCAGTGGGTTAAAGCCTCTGCCTTCAGCTCAGGTCACAGTCCCAGG
>PITA01007647.1:0-65181 GCA_004023965.1 Spilogale gracilis | reverse complement strand
GTGCAGTTAATAACACTTGAGCAGGGAGAAGTGAGAAGGAAGCGAAGGCTGCCACACTCTAAAAGCACCAGGAGGATAAAGGCCTGAAAGCCGGAAAGCCCACAGTGAATCATTTAGGAGAGACATGCTGTTAATATCTTACTTTGAAAACAAAGTCAGGAATCCACACCTTTATTCACCGGTGTCATGGTGTTTGAGCGCACCAGCTAGGAAAAAAACACCATTACTCATGGAGCTTTCACTAAGATGAGACAGTGATCTAAGCTGATGGCCAAGGGCACCTGATCTAGAGCTGGACTGACTGGGAGAAAACACTCTACTGTTTCCTGGCTGCATGACCTTGGGCAGATCATTTGACCTTTTTTCTTTAAGACATTTTTTTTTAAGATTTTATTTATTAGAGTGAGCAAGAGAGAGAGAGAGAAGGAGCAGAAGGAGAGAGAGAAGCAGATTCCCCATGGAGCCAGGGAGCCTGATATGGGGCTCAATCCCAGGATCCTGAGATCATGACCTGAGACGAAGGCAGATGCTTAATGACTGAAACACCCAGGAACCCCTCACTGACATTTTTGAGCTTTGGTTTCCTGCTTTATTTGAGAAGAGCAGTGGTACGTGTGTGGTAGGCTGTTGGGATTATGTGAGATAATCCCTCTAAAATGCCTCATATGTGACGTGCCGGATAGAAAACGTTCCATGAACGTCCACAGTTGTTACAACCCGAGGAGGGTCCTTCTGAACCGTGTCTTCATGGAGCTATTGATTTGAAATTTTGAAACATAGGATGATTTTTTTTAACCATGTAATTTAATAAAAATAGTCAATGATACCTACATGTCATCATTTTCCTATATTTTACCACTTTATATTATCCAGGTTTGATCTTAAAAGCAGAACACCCGGCAGTTGGCTCAGTCCCCACGCCTCGCTGGAGAGAGGTGGCATGAGGCTAAATCCTACAATGCCTGACTTAAACCCATTTATTTTTCTACAATTTGATATAATCCATGAAATATCTTATTGTCATGGGCACATGCATAAGGATTCATTTTTGTGATAGAAGCAGGAGTAACACATGTATTGTCTCATGGGATGAAAAGCCCACTCCAGATTTTCAACGACAGTGGGACCCACCAGCCTAAAGCATATGACCAGGCTGGCTTCTGGTGGTTTCACGCTTCTCCCTCAGTTCATCCTCGGGCCCCAAGTGGTAGCAAACAGCCAGCAGCATCTCCAGGCCTACATTTCAGAAGTCATTCCACATAAACCACCTCAGGTGTAGGTGCCCGTCTATGAACCCATCATGGTGGCCAGTGATGACATTACAAGCTCACCACTCAAAAAACCCCTCAGGAGAACATGAGTACCCTGGCCAGGAAGAGATCATGCATTTTACCACTGGCCCGCGGGAGCCTTCCAGCCAAGCATGGAAGTAGGGTGGGTCTACAGAGGTCATTCAGGAAGCTGTTACCAGAAAAAGGGAAAGGAAACACTGGACAGACCAAACTAATATCGGTCCTCTGAGGAATCTTCTACAAAATGGGACAATAAAGTGATTAAGATTTGATAGGATTTATAAGTTAGGCATTACTAGATTATGCAAGAGATAAATATCTTTCTGGTCAATAGAGAGTTATATATATATATATATATATATATATATATATATATCCCCTATTTTCAAATAATCAGAATATAGTGAAATATTCTTCCAACATTGATCACATGATGAACACAATGTCTCTACCCAGGGTTAACTGTGCATAGCCACTCTTGTTGTGATGGACCTGTCCCCATCTTTCCCACTGTGCTCCACCGAGAGTGACAGGAAAAGAAAAAAAAATGTGGAGGAGACTGGGTTGAAGGTGACTAGAACCACAAAAGGGACCCAAACTAAGTCATTAAGGAACAGACATATTACGCAATTTGGGCCAAAGACAGAAGGAAATTCCCCCCAATTAGGAAGGAACCACTGGTCTGGTATCATGGGGAAAATGAGACTGACTCTATCAGCTGCCCCCAAGTAGAGCCTGAAAACCACACCATCAGGGAGGAAATAGAGATGACACCTGTTAACACCCCTTGAGGCCCCAGATCAAGCTATACCTGAAGCCCATCCCACTCAGAGTCTTTAAAGTGATGTGAACCAAAAGATTCCCATTTTAGCCTAATTAGTTTGAGGGATTTTTTTTTCCCTCTCCCACTTGCAACCAAAAGGTGCTGCACTACAACCACAAGATTTCAAGCCATTAGCACATCGAATAAGCAAAAAGGCTGCTGTAAGAAGTGTCAGGTTGTCCATGACTGGAGAGATTCCAGCAGCACACAATCAAACAGCCATGTGATGTGCTGAAGAAGGTTCTCCTTCCAGGTCAAATTAGTTTGAGGTATTGAGGATACAAAACTACACAATTTTTAAGATCCACTTCAAGTCGAGAGTATGGGATTGACTGATAAAAACTAATGAGCTGGTGCCCAAACTCTCTGGCTAGGAGGAGACCAGACAGTAGTGTTTCCTACCGTGTCCTCCCTCACCCATCACCCATCACCCTAATGACTTTGCATGGTCATTAACCACTGACATCTCATCTATGAGTTACTCTTCCTCCTGCTGTCTACCTACCCTCTGGCCACTCAGATCGCTGATACTTATTTAAAGATATTTTGTCCAAAGCTGCACAAGGACTTCCTCGTCTGGTTGTATCAAGGGGTTGGCAGGACAATCGGCACCCACAGCATTAATTTAGGGACCCCTCCCCAAAGGTGCTTTCACTAAGGAAGAGTCAGTCAACCCCAGAGGCAAGTGAGAAGAGGGATTCACAGCTTTCTACTAGAATAACAGCTCCAAAGAATGCACTTTCATGTGGGGTAAGTCTAATTATCATCTTGATGGCAGGAAGTTCAGATGTGTGATACACAGGTTCGCCAATTCCCCACAAAGACCTGCTCCAGCAATGCACACTCCATTAATATTTATTTTTGCAAGATTAGCATGCATTAACCAAATGAATAAGGCAGCAGGAAATAACTAATCTCTGACTTTTTTAATAAAGAAAAATCAGGCTATTAATGGTGAAAAATACACTGAGAGGCTCTTGGTTTTAAAGGGGATGTCCTATCTTGCATGCAGAATGAGCTTCTGGGCAAGGTCAAGTAGAGCAAATTATTGATGGAAGCAAGTCCCCATCGATGGCTGGATGGAGAAGGTCCCAGCTACCTGCCCCCACATTTGGAAGGAGAGCCGGCAATGCAATGCTCAGGGCTACATGAAGCAAAGACAGGAAATGGGGAGACAGATGGTGTCTCTTTAAACTTTGGGCCAAAGGAAAAAAAGCTTTTAATCTTAGAAAGCACGAACTTGGTTATGGATAGAAGAAAGAAAATAAAAATAAGAGACAGACTCACTGACTGTCGTAAAATGGTTTTTGACTCTTATTTGTTTAAAAATAATGTTTTATCTTGTAAGCTAATATATGTGCAGTTTGTCTGCTCTATTTGTTCACTTTCTTTCAATTATCTGCAAACACAAAATGTGACAAGGGCTGCCTCTCTTTTATTTCTCTATTCTGATGAGTTTCATCCATCAGGCAGCAGAAATCATGAAATGTTTTCCTTTGCACAAAAGCCGGCATTTCCGTAAACTTACAAATGGGTGGAGACCTGCATATTCGTTCTTGTTCTCCCACTCTGTCATTCTCTCTCTTTCTCTCTCCACCTGGTGGCCTTTCCCAGGGCCTGCTGGGAAAGAGAGGGTCTGCAACACCTGCCATAAGAAGAGCACGCAGAGGACCCCGAGGAGATAGCCTCAGCCTCATTTTAGCTCTGGGAAGACACAGCACAGCTCCACAGCCAGCCAGCCCGCCAAGATCCAGCCCTGGCTGCCAACTCTCCCTTTGGTACGTGGGGGGTCTGGGGAGAATCAGGGGGAAGGGCTGGATCTGATGCTTGAAGGAAAATCCCAGGATGCGGTGAGAAGAGCAGCAAGCCGGCTGGATTTGTGGGACAGGCGGCGTGTCCACTAGATAGAGTCTGGGGGCAGCAGCATGCAATACAGGGCCCCAAAGGCCCAAGGTTTATCCAGTTTCTCTGTTGCCTGGCCTCCAATCAAACATCAGAGACCCCCCACTCATCTCTAAGCACTTCAACAGATTCAAATTGCTCAGATAATGTGCAGTGCATGTCCTTACTATGTGCCGGGCTGGGTTCTGGGCAGCGGGCTGGCAATACAACAAAGCAAAATGCCCATCTTTCAGGAGCCCGGGATTCAGCAAGAGAAGCAGGTACATAAATACCTAATGAGGAAACCAATGTGTCAGCGTTATTCGTGGCTAGGCTTAGGTTGGATTCCCCTGGATGATGATGGCTTGGCTAAGTTCTGTACAACTCGAAGCTCTGGCAAGTTGTATTTCCAGGCCCAGAGGGCTTCGTGCACTAAATTCACCGTCAAATGGGGGGTGTCCTGCCAGAGCTGAAAAGGAAAATCAACATTTCCCCATGCTGTGGTTATTCCACTGCCCCTCTCCCGGGATGGGGGCAGGAGCAGTTAGGGGCTCCCATCTCTGCTCTCCACGAGAAAGAACAAAGGCAGAGGGCACCTGCACTGGGCTGAACTAGCCCCACCCCAAATGTGATTGTTTTTGGAGGTAGGGCCTTCTTTTAAAAAAAAAAAAAGATTTTATTTATTTATTTGACAGAGAGAGATCACAAGTAGGCAGAGAGGCAGGCAGAGAAAGAAGCAGGTTCCCTGCTGAACAGAGAGCCCAATGCAGGCCTCGATCCCAGGACCCTGAGATCATGACCTGAGCCAAAGGCAGAGGCTTTAACCCACTGGGCCACCCAGGCACATTTAGAGGCAGGGTCTTTAAAGAGGTGACTGAGTTCACATGAGGCTGTGAGTGTGGCCCTAAATCCCATCTCACTGGTGTCCTTATAAGAAGCGGAGATCCAGACACACAGAGATGCCGGGGATGTGTGCTTCCTGGGAAGGGGCAGTCACAGGGTGGCCGCCTACCAGCCAAGGAGACCTCAGGAGAAACCCACCTGCCGGCACCTTGATCTTGGACTTCCAGCCTCGAGAACCATGAGAAAATCCGTTTCTGTTGTCTGGGCCTCAGCTACTAGCCAGCACCCCCAGTCTGGAGTCCCGTGATAGCAGCCCAAGCAAAGGAAAACAGTACACCTTCCCTCTCGCCACGGTTCCATCTTCGAGCCGGAAGCCCCACTCCGGCTGATCCCTGAGGGGCTGGCCGTCCACCCAGTCCTGTGCTGCCCGGTTCTGCAAACAGCGCCCCAGGTACCCAGCGCACCCAAGGGAGCTAGATGCCAGCCCTCCGGCCGTTCGCACGCAGCGTGAGTGGCCTGCCCTCACAATGCCCATGGATCTGTGCCCCAATCCTGGACTATTAAATTCTAACACCCCTGTCACACTTTGCCCCCCCCGGGGGCTTCCCGATCTTCCGCTCACCACCATCCTGCTCGCTCTGTGGCTCCTTCTCGTCCTGGCCCCAGTTCTCTTCCTCGGGGCTGGGGGCACCACATGGCCTTCTGTGTCTAGCACAGCACACCCTTCTTACAAGCTCTCTGCTCTCTGCACTGACCCACTCCCTGAACCAACAGCATGGGTCTCCTTCTTGCCAGGGGGTCCCCAGCCCCCACACAAAGTCTGCTACACCCCCAAGCTTGAAATATACTCCATGGCCAGGTGTGCAGGCTGGATAAACACACAATAGACAGTATTTTTCCAAGAGCTGTGTGTATTCTTCTCATGGCATGTCTGGAGAGCCAGGTGATAGCATCCACGTGATTTATTTGGAATGCAGTTTCTCTCCTATCAAGGACGAAGGGGGACGTATAGAAAACCCCAGAGCACCTTCCAGCGGAATACAGACGTGGATGAATACCCAGCATCCGCTGCCCGTTTCCCCTGGGTGAGAAGCACCCTGTCACCGCGGCATGGAATCTCCTGGCCTCCAGGTGTTATCACAGCTTCAGGGTTATGTGACCTTCCCTTTTATATGGCATACAGCATACGCTGGGACAGAAGACCGTTATAGGTAATGGGAAGCAAATACAGGCTTCATGGACCCCACACACCCTCTAAAATTGTTTTCAGATCCAGCACATCCTATATTAATGCCCTTCCTTGCTCCTGTTCTTTTTATTTGCAGCCTTCACCGAGAAAGAGTTTTGCATTGGGACAATGAAATCGAACTTGCCTAAAGGGCAGGGAACAATATATAATCATAAATTGAAAACTTGCAAGTTGGAAAGAGGTTGCTGGAGGCAAAGAAGTGCTGAATGACTGTAAGATTTCAGTAACAGGCTCAGCCCTCTGCAGCAGGACTAAGACCCAGCAGGGGCCATGGGGGGGGGGGGGCTGGGGAAGGGACCTCCCATGGGCCTGGGGCGGTGGGAAGACCCGATGTTGATTGACAGGTCTGCCACTGTACAGGGAGAGAGAGCAGTCAGGAAAAAACAGGGGGAGCCCGGGTTCAGATGCCAGCTCTGCCCTAGAGAATGTCTACACCTGCTGATGTGAGGCGGGTGTCACTTCCTCCTTGGAGGCTTCCGTTTCCTCCCCGTAAAATGAAATCAGCGAATTAGCCATCTGGGTGCCACAGGTGCATGAAGTGCCAACCACAAGGTCTTTCTGCGGGAAGGACTGGAGGAGGAACTGTGTCCATCTCTGTCCACCCCCCCTCCCCGTATCACTTTTCTGTGACTTGCTGTAACCAATCACTGCAGACTTGGGACTCAGAACAACAGAAATGGATTCTCTCCTGGTTCTGGAGGCCACCAGGCCCAGTCAAGGGACTGGCGGAGTCTTGCTTCCTCCCTAGGCTCCAGGGCACAATGTGCTGCTTGTCTCCTCCAGCCCTGGGGGACCAGCAGCACCCCTTGTGGACACATCCCCTCAGTCTCTGCCTTGTTTTCATGTGGCCTTCTCCTCCACATCTGTGTTTTCCCTTCTTCCGTCCCTACTTCTCATTGGCTATAGGTCCCACCTGGATAATCCAAGATGAAATCAGTTCAAGATCCTTTTTTTATATATGTAATTTTTTTTAAGATTTTACTTATTTATTTGAGAGAAAGAAAGTGAGTGAAAGAGAAAGCATGAGCAGGGGGTTAGGGCAGAAGGAGAAGGAGACTCCCCACTGAGCAGAGAGCCCAATATGGGCCTTGATCCAAGGACGCTGAGATCATGTCCTGAGCTGAAGGCAGACGCTTAATCGGCTGAGCCATCCAGGCCTCCTCAGCTCAAGATCCTTAACTTAATCACATCTACAAAGACCAGGTTCCAGTGGTTAAGCCAAGGACAAATCTTCTTGGGAGGTCACCATTCAACCCACCCATCCCCTACTGCTAAATATTTGCCAATGTCAGAGGGCATTCTTTACTGTCATGACTCGGCGGGGGTGTGGAGGGTAGGACCTGCCATGGGTGCCTACACTGTGGAGGCCAGAGATGCTGCTGAACTGCCTACAATGCACAGGACAGCCCCACAACAAAGAATGATCCAACCCCAAGTGCCATAGCGCTAAGCTTTAGACACCAGGCCTTACAGCTTGATAGAACCTGCTATTCCCTCTTCCTCCCAGACTCTTCCACCTTCCACACCTATGGGTGACCTTGTCTTGTAATCCTACTCACCATGCAATCACATATTAAAGTTCCTCCAGAGCACAGTGTCTTTATGGAAATCACCTTTTGGGTTCACTCATTCACTCGTTTGCAAGCTATTCTTCCCCTTTCTCTCTAACAGACATACACACACATCCTAGACTGAGCACAAGTTCCATGAGGGCAGGACATTTTCCCTATCAGAGCCACATCTCTGTGCTGAGGACAGAGAGGATGCTCCAGAAACATCTGTTTGATGGGAGGGCAGATGCATGAGCCAACACCCAAGAAGGGGGTGGTCCCCAGAGGCACCCTCTGTGTCATCCTCTTCCTGCAACTTTTCAACATGGCAGGTGCCTTTTGGGGTGACATGGCTTCAGGGACCAGTGGATACATGGAGGTCTCCTTTTCCACAGATCTTAGACAGTAAAAGAATATTTTTCTCCTCCCTCTAGTGACTTGAAGTCAACACAAGAGTTTAAGGCACATCTGTGCTGTTGTGATAAGCGTCCTGAAATCATAAATGAAGCTGAAGGCACTATTCCTGACCTCAACAAGCCTAGATTATCATTGAGGAGACGAGACTGAACACAGATAAGACAGTATTTGATGAGATGGCAGGTGGAGTGAGGCCAGAGGAAGCAACCACTATGCAGCGAAGGGTGAAGTGAGGTCTTAGGTCAGCTCGGGCTGCTACAATCAATCACTGCAGACTGGGAGCTTAAACAGCAAACACTTAATTTCTCACAGTTCCAGAGGCTGAGAAGTCCAACATCAAGGTGCCAGCAGGTTTGGTTCTTGGTGGGGGCCCGCTTCCTGGCTTACAGACAGTCATCTTCCTGATGTACCCTCATATGGCAGAGGGAAAGGAAGCAGGCTGTCTGGTGTCTCACTTCTAGGTGCACTAATCCCATCATGGGGGCATCCCCCTCAAGACCTCAGCTAACCCTAATCACTGCCTAAAGGCCCCAACTAGATATGCCATCACACTGGGGATTAGGGGCTCAACATATGAACTTAGGAGGGATACAAACATTCACCCACAGCAAGTGCTGAAGAAGTCATCATAGAGAGGCAAACCATGACCTTGGCCTGAGTCTGGGCCCATGGGGAGGCTGTGTATTGAGGGAGAACTCTTCCAACAGGGCAGCCACAGAAGTGTGGTTCCTGGAGAAATGAAGGAAGAACCGAGGTCACTTTGGGGCTGGTGGAGTGGAGTCCCCAGGAGAGGATGGCAACAGGGACGGGTCCAATTACACACTGCCCTTGACCACTGGGACTAAGAATATGTGTCTGATCCATAAATAGTATGGGGCCACTGGAGGCTGGGCTTTCTTGTTTAATTGCTTTTTGGTTTTGTTTTGTTTTGGTTTGGTTTTTGGGTTTTTTAGACTTCAGTTTTTCAGAGTAGTTGTAGGTTCATAGCAATGGAACCTACATTGTTCCTACAGTTGTAGGTTCATAGCAATGGAACCTACATGGTATGGATATTTCCCACATCCTCCCTGCACCCGCTCCTGCACGGCCTCCCTATCACCAACATCTCAGCATCCCTCACCAGAGTGGCAGACTTGGTACAGTGATGGGCCCACAGTGACCTGTCCCGATGACCTGGAGTCCACAGCTGGCATTAGGGCTCACTGCTGGTGTATTTTCTATCCATTTGGACAAATGCATAACAACATGTATCCATCATTACGGAGTCATTAAAGGCCTCTAATAAGGCAGGCCACCATAGAATAGTGATTCTGTGTCTTCCTGAAACAGAATGGCCAGGAAAAGGAAGGGAAGGGGACCACAGAGGGAGACCCCTCCTTGCAGACTGTGGCAGGAAATGGTTAACTCCACTGGAATTGATGATTTATATCCCAAGGAGGAGTCAGGAAATCTCCCTCACTTTTCCCTCCTGGCCCTTCTCATTTCCTCTCCCCTCCCAAGCAGCTGAGATTCTCACCTTAAAGTTCATTTGAATATCCAGGCGCTCAGAGTGGTATCTCTATCTATAAATGCTACAACAATGCATTAATTTCCATTGATGAAAACAGGAGTCACAGGATGTGCTGGAAGGAGTGCAAGTTAACAAGGCTGACAAGCACTGGAGACACCCCTCTCGCCCAAACCTCTACATCTGCATTTCCTCCCTTAAACCCAGGGCCTTAACACTTCTTGAATGCAGCTTGGGGACAGGGAGGGGAGGGAGTCACACCTCTGTGTTTCATTTTACTCATTCAGAGAAGAGTCAGAATGCAGAAAGTGGGGCTTCACCTTCTGCAGGAAAATGGCAATGAAATCCTCAATTATGTAGAAGAAGAAATTATGGTAGCCTAAGTCATGGCATAGAAATAGTGACAGAAACTGCAGAAAATAGCTAGTTTGGTCTTTGGCAGATACTCCCAAGTTAAGTTTTGCCTCTTCTCTAGATTTCAAAACTCTCTCTGCCTACCACCCATTCCCTGGGCTTTGCAATCAAGTGTAGTCTTGCTTCTTAAACCAGCAGGGTGGAAACACTGATCTTCTAAAAGATCACGAATCAAGTTATCTGAATCCAAGTAGGAAAAAGCAAGTGTGTCATACAGCAGCAGCCACAACGAGAAAAGGGACAAGAGTCTCAGCACCAAAGGCGGGCACTTCAATCAAGCAGAACATGATACAGACACATAAAAAAAAACAAGGACAAAAAAATTCTGATCTTAAGGCATGATATTGCAGAAAGTTACAAGACAACGGGAAGAGTGTGTTTATAGAAAAGGCTTAGAACGATGATCCATTTCAAGGATTTTGAGGCAATCACCGCTCAAAACTCAGAGACCATGTAGATTACTAAAATGAAAGTGGAGTGGTAGGCACAGTTTGCTATTTTATAATCAGGAGACTATTGCTTTTGCTGTGACATTCAAAAAGTGGGAGGGGGGCAGAATATTCCTCTATTGCAATGGAATAGAATAGAGTATATCAGTTCATCTGTAAGGACCTATTTAGATGTCCAAGATGCTACCTTGTTTACTCAGAAAAACAACTCCAGGAAATATGGGCAACCAGCCCCTGGAAAACAAAGGCGAGCCAGATTGGGGGAGATGCCCAATCAGTTAACCCCATTAACCTCCCGGTTCCAGGAGCAATGGAGATGCAAATGGGTGGTCAGTTCCCAGTACTTAGGACCAGGTGGGAATGCCCAAATGCCCACAACCTCCAGGTCCCAGGAGCAATGGAAATGCAAATTAACTCAGGTAGCTACATGACTCATGACTCAGGTCAGCTTGTGGTTCGGGGTTGCCCTATAAAAACCAGCCTATAAGACAAGGGGGTCCTCATTCTCTCCTTAGAGGTGACCGTGGCCCGGCCAGTGAAATTCTGATGCTTGGAGCGCAGTGCTTTGCTTGACCCTTGCTTTTGTATCAGCCTCATTCCTTTGACCACAGATCCTAATACACCAACCATGTGAGCTGGGCTGGGCTGGAAATCATCTCTTGGAGCCTCAGTTTCCCTCACTGTCAGATGGGAGGATTGAGGCGGGAAAGAAATGGGAGGCTCGGTGTAGGAACTGTTATGAAGCAGCATATAGCCCAGATGGCCCTTCTGGGTAAAAGAAAACAAAGTGGGCAGAGGCAGAAGAGGTAGGAACAAAGTTCAAAGTGTGTGCAGCTGAATCCTTCAAATCTTGCCCCAAAACTTAAGATTATCTTTGATGCCTCATTTTTTCTGCCCCACACCTGGAATTACAAACTCTTTCGTCTCCTCCATCCAAACACACTCAGAACCTGACCACCTGTCCCCGCCTCCAGTGCCGCCACCCTGGTCCAAACTGCCGCCATCTTTCACAGGGATTGGTGCCAAGAGCTCTGTGCTGACCCCCCTGCACCTGCACTTCCCGCCAACAGCCTGCGGTCCCACAGCAATCTGAGCCACACCCTGTCCTTCCTCTGCCCAAAACCCTGCAGAGGCCACTCTTTCAGGGACCCCCAATCCCTGCCCTGACCTCATGTCTTACTATATTCATCACACTCAGTTCCAAACTCAGTAGCCTCCCTGCTATTCCTCAAGCCTGACAGGTGTGCTCCTGTCTCCAGGCCTTTGTGCGGGCTCTTTCCTCCATCTAGAATGCTCTGTGCTAAGGTAACCCCCATGTTAACTCCCTTGCCTCTCCCACCTCGCCTTCTAAAAGAGGCCCACTCTGACTGCTCTATTAAAACCTGTAACTCTCTTCTGCCCTGAATCCCCTTAGCTTGCTTTTTTTTTTCAGATTTGTTGCCTTCTAACACTTCTCACTATTCCTATTATTTGCCTTCTCTCTGTCCTCTCCATACACATATACTCAAGTGCTTACACCACAAGGCAGGGGTCTGTGTGTGTCTTATTTGCTGATATGTTCTATGATGGATCCTAGTAGCTCCTCAACAAATATTCTTGGATTTTTTTAAAGTATTTATTAGGCATGGGGATTAAAAGTTTGGATTCTTGATCAGGATCACTTGCTTCTGAATCCTGAATGCCCCATTTCCTGATGTAATCTTTCCGTGCCTGCTTTTTATCCTGTAAAACAGAATCCTTTCCCTTTCTCTTTTGAATTAATTGCTATGAAATCACCATCCCTTGCAAACCAAGTTTGTTCATGCTAAACTGGAATATGGGGTTCATTCACCGTATCGATCAGTTAGCCGATCAAGAAAAAGATTTCTCAGGGGAATTTTGCACATAACTCCCTAGTGAATAATTTTAAAAGCCTGCACAGGTAGGCTAATAAAATCATATTCATTACAACAGACCACATCATTTAAGATTGTTTGATGAACTAACATAGATGAGCAAACTCTATTTTCCATGATAGGCACAGCTTGATCTGAGGGTTTCTCACTCTCCATCTCTTGACTCTGCTTCCTTTGAGTTGGGAATCATCCCCTGTTAGCTTGTGCCTCACGGTGGCAAGAAAGCTGCCATGGCTCTAACTCAGACATCTTTACAGATCATGGTCTAGTGGAAGAGTGAAAGAGGCTTTTTGCCAAGATGACCACTTGGTTCTCTCCTGCCCTCATTGATTCCTGTGCCAGTCTCTGACTCAATCACATTGGCAGAGATATGTTCTGATTAGCTAAAGCCTAAGTCAAAGGCTTTCTGAGTCAGGGCAGAGGCCCTCCAAGTGCACACAGGCCAAAAGCAAGAAGCAAGATGAGACATAGTTATCAGCAGAAGGATGCATGGGTACCAGAGGCCAGAACAGTCCCAAGAACACTGGCAGTGCCCTCCAGCCAGGTTTTCCTCCCCACCTCAACCAGGTATTTACCAACCCACTGAAGCATTGTTCCATGAAAACAGAGTTTCAATTACCCCTGGGCCCAGTGAGGAAAGATGAGGAACAAGCATTTACTGAAACGAAACCTAATTTCAGGTCAGATGAAACCCAGACCTTTGTAAGAAAACCACATATACAAGGGTATATAGCCTGTCCTTCTGCTTTCTCATCTCTACGTCCTAGTTTTGTGACTGTGAACAAGTTATTCGGCCCATCTGTGCCTTGGTTTCCTCATCTCCAAAATGGGCCTCCTACTTCTACCACTTGACAGGGCTGCTGGGAAAATTAAGTTGGGTTATACACATAAAGCCCACGGGTCAGAGCCAGCACTCGACAAGGAATTGATGGTTAACAATTACTGTTCTTGGTTTATCAGCAAGAGGCCAATAACTCACTTAGTATATAGTACTAGGTCTTTCTTTAAAGATTTATTTATTTTAGAGAGAGTGAAAGAGTGAGAGAGAGAGTGAGAGAATGAGAGAGAGAGAGAGAGAGAGAGAGAGAGAATGAGTGGGAGGGGCAGAGGGAAAGGGAGAGAGAATCCCAAGCAGACTCCTGCTCAGTGTAGAGCCCCATCTGGGGCCTGACCTCATGACCCCAAGATCATGACCTGAGCCGAAACCAAGAATCAGGTGTTTAACCAACTGGGCCACCCCAGCACCCCAGTGGAGAACTAAGTCTTACGACTTGAGACCAACATGTGCAATGTGATTTGGCCTGAGAGTCCCTATGCCTTCCCAAGGGGAAGGTTTTCCTTGAGTCTCAGCAACTGAGACACTCGCTGGACCAGACTTCCACCAACCGGAGTAATGCCTCTAGTCTGTACACCATGCCGGCCCTCTCTGGTGGTTCTGGCGAAGGTGAAGCCCACTGTTTTCCCCACAACTTGGTGAGAGAAGCCAGGATAGCAATCTGTGGCATTCTTCCAAAGACCTCAGTAGCCCTGAGTCCAAATTCCAGGGCAGATATTTAACCTGTGGAGAAGTAACGGAATTCCACTAAAACATTCCCAACTCGATTCCTAATTGTGTTGCAATCCACTGTGATCCTTTTGTGCCCTCTGGTACTCAGCCTTCCCATCTATAAAATGGGAGGGTTTGGCCAGATGACCTCTAAGATCTCCTCCTGCTCAACAACCTGAGGGATGTTCTGTTTCCAAGAAAGGGTCAGCATCCGTAGGCAGCATGGAAGGCAAAAACTACTCTGATAAATTGCTTATGTTGCCCATTCAGTTCCCTGGCTTGGATTTTTATTTATTTAACCCTACATATCAATTTTTATGTACTCCAAAGTTTGAGAATCATTGAGCAAGAGAGAAAGAAAAGAGCCAAAGGGAAGTCTGTAGGCTGGCGTCTGAGCCCTCAAACCATCGTGCCTTTAAGATAACTACCAAACCTGAGATGGAGAAAAGTGGGGGAATGAGAGATAACATGCTGCTGCTTGACTATGGGATTTGACCCATCCTGTGTTAAAAAACCCACGGAACCTCCTTAACCCATGCTATAGATTCATTTCTTGCCACAGGATTAAGTAAAAGTTTACATGCAAAGAAGCATCTAGCACAGAACCTAGTACCTAGTAAATAGGCAGTACGTGCATATTTTGAATACAAAGCTTGCGTTTTCAGTATTCTTTGGAAAACCATAGAGGAGAACACGGTCGCCTGTCCTTGCAAACTGGGTTTTGCCATTACGACCCCAGCACACAGCTCTCCCACACACGCCCTCGTGTCCCCAGCCCCTGGGGTAAGTTTCTAAAGTCAGCAGAAGAAGCGCAATGCAATTCCATGCCAGGCTCACACGTGGGAAGCTCTTGGTAAACTGGGAAACAGTACACCCAATGATCAGTTACCCTCATCGTCCATCTGGCTGGGGGACTGAGCTGGCCCCTCCCGCAATGGTGGGTAATTAGCCAGTGCTGGTGGGCTCATCATGTTGGAGGAGGAAATGAAAGATCAGAAAAGCTAAGTGACTTGGCCAAGGACACTCTGATGCTACCCTCAAGGTTACAGTGGTGGAGCTGAGATTCCCTTGAGTGAAGTTGTTCTGAAGGAGAGGCCCATCTTCCTTCTTCACCTCCCCACCCCTGACTAAGACCCACTGAGCCTCCTCCTCCACACAAAATACTGCTAAGGACTGGATCGTGTCCCCTGAGTTCATACACCAAAGCCTAACTTCCAATGTGTGGATATTTGGATGTGGGGCCTTTGGGAGGTAATTAAGGCTAGATAGGTCACGAGGATGGGGCCCCATGATGGGATTAGTGGCTTCATAAGGAGGAAAAGAGAGAGGCATCTAAGCTTGGTCTCTCTTTTGCCTGAAGACACAGCAAGGAAGTAGCTGTCTACTAGCCAGGAAGAGCAACTTGCCAGAAACCGAGTGGGAACCCGGACCTAAATTCCCAGCCTTGAGAACTGGGAGAAATAAATGCCTGTTGTTTAAGACATCCCCCCACCCATCTGTGGTATTTGTTACAGCAGCCTGAGCTGGCTCAGACAGACCCCAACAGAGGCCGGACCCGCTAAGGGCATGGGGTGTCTACACAACCATCTGGATTCCAAATTCCACACCTGAAAACACTGAGCAAACCGCTTTACCCTTCTCGGCTCTGAGTTTTGTCATCCATACATGTGACTAAATGCATACGGAATCATATTGGGCACAACAATAGAGATGCTCGGTGCTTTCCAGCAGGTAGTGAACACTCCGCGGTATGGGATTAAAAACTATGTGGATGCGGGTCTAGATTGACACTGTGTCTTCACTTTCAGGGGTGAAGGTGTTGAAAGTTACCACTTAAGGGACAAACTGGTATCTGAAAGGAGAAATCCATCAGCCCATTACCATTATTAGCTAACCGGAGAATGCAGGAGGGAGGGAGGGAAGGGACAAGAGGAGACCCCGAGTACAGGGCAGGCCCCAGGGTGACGGTGGAGGACTGGAGGTGGGGGTGTGAGGAATATGACCCTTGCACCTGGAACGAGGGGTTCCAGAGAGCTCCAGGCTGCAGAGGAGAGAGTGGCATCAAATCCTGAAACCACCTCCTTCCTAAGTCAGGAACCCCCTGGGGCCATGTCCTGACCCCTCCCCACCCCAAGGTTAGAAGGCAGCCACAGGGCGGGCCAGCATCCTGCTCTAGAGAGATGTCCTGTTCTGCCCAAGCAGTTGGAACATGGCAAGTTCAGTCATCCCAAGGGCCATCTCCACGGCCGAGACGTGCCCAAGCTGCCTGGGTCTGAGGGCCCGGGTGGGTCCAGGTTCAGGCGCTGCCAGCACCACTGCAGCCCAGAGCACAGGGTTTCTGAGAGGCTGACTGCATTGTGGGGAGACTATTCTCAGCACCCCTCCTCCTCACACCACCCCAGGGTCCTCAGAGGCCTTGCTGAGCTAGGAGGAAAGCGTGCCTTCACGTCCTCGCCCCAAACCCGCACTGACATTTGTCCTTCTTCCCAAACTTGGAAGCAAGTTCAGGGCAATGCGTCTCAGACTCGGAAGGCCACAGGTCACCCACCAAGAGATGTCCCCATTGCCTTCTTTGTTCCACGGTTGTTTGAGACTTTCCACTGTGCAAAGCCCCTTTCATGAATGATGTGATTGGGTTTTCACCAAATGACACAACAATGGGAGACTGATGGAAGACCAGGTTCAGAAGGTTCAGTGGTTGCCCAAGGTCATCACAGGGCTGGTCAGTGCACAGCTCCAGCGGCTCCCCCAGCACCACGGTCAGGGGCTCAGACTGCAGCCAGACCACCTGTGTCCTCATCTCAGACCTTTTACTCATTAGCTGTGTAATTCAGGAAAAGTGCCTTAACCTCTCTTGAGTTTCCATTCCCTTATCTGTAAAACAAGGAAAATTAACTCAAACATGAAAGATCTTAGAGAAATGCCAAGCACAAAGTAAGCATTTAATAAATGGCATTGAGGGTCACCCTCATTTATCTGACTTTGAAGTCCTGGTGAATTGAGCATCTGCATTTTTGTGTAAATGTTCTCTACGCATCACTCTCTGCGTAAGCACAGAATCTGAAAAGCTCAGCTAAGAGAGTAGTGCGACGTTGGCTCTGCCCTCCCCATTATTCCTTAGCTGCATGTCACAGTGTTGACAGGGCGTTTGCCACCAAACATCTGAATCCTCTGCCAGCCCCAGCTCCCCAGAAGACAGTAACTGCATTGTTTGTATGCCTGAGAGACAGCTGAGGACCATGCCACTCCACTGCTGTGATATTACTTAGCCAGCTCTGCAATTGCACAGGGGTCCCTGGGGCTAAGGACAGGAGGGCGTGAAGGAAGGAGTGTCGCCCCAGAGACAGATCTACATGTGGAAATAAAGAGTAAGACTTTAGGGAGAGGGTGCACAGAGAGAAAGTGGAGGCTGGTTGGGCCCAACACTGCCCGGGACATCTCTGTGCATGATCTCATTTACAGCCCATGCATACTGGACTGAGGCAATTACTAGTATTATCCTCTCTTCTTACAGATGAGGCTCAGAGACATCACCTGCTCATGGTCCCATAGCTGATAAGAGGCAAGCTAGCTCCCAGAAGAGGACTTTTACAGACATCTGTGCTGTGCAGCAAACCTGTTTCCGCAGTGGAGGCTCTTGAGGGTTCCATGGTCTATCAGTTGTCCAGGGCTGTCTAACGGCCTGCCCCTGGCTTAACAGGTTAAGGCAACACCTGTTTACTATTCCCTGGTTTCTGCAGGTCAGAAGTCAGGTAGGTGGGGATGAGGTCTTTCTTCATTGTCTCTTAAGGCTGAAATCCGGGTGTTGGCGGCCTACGCTGTTATCAGGAGGGTCTGAGAGAGTATGTGCTTCCAGGCTCATTCAGGTTGTTGCGAAATCAGTTCCTTGTGGCTGTAGGACTGACGTGGCTGCTCCCTCGCTGCTCCTAGAGGCCACGGACAGCCCTTTCTCATGTGCCGTCTTCCACCTTCAAACCAGCAAGTCGGGTCCTTCTCATGTTTCTAACCCTTCTGACTTCTTCTGCCACCAGCCAAGGAAACTCTGCTTTGAAAGGCTCATAGGTTCACACACCCACTTGGGTAATGTCCTTTGCCTTATAATGTAACATAATGCCAGGAGGGACATCTCATCACACCCATAATGAAAGGGGAGGAGGGTTTTATAGAAGCAAGGGTCACTGGAGGTCATTCTGCCTGGGAGGAGCCAAAGACTGGAAAGGAACTCAGGAGTCCTGGCCCCTCGTTCTCCAGCTCAGAGACTTGGGCTACACTCTGGGATGACAGGAGTGGGAAGCACCTCTATGACCCTGGCTAGAGCACCTGCTCCACTGATGGAACCCCAATCTCAAAACCAAGAGTATGATTCAGTGTCTCCGTGACACATGGTTCACGGATCCAGTCATAAGTTGCTGGGCTGAGATGATGTGTAGAAAGGAGAGCAGTGCAGGGAAACCACAGGTCTCCTTTGTTTTCCTTCCTCCCTCCCTCCTTCCCTTTCATTCTTACTGGCACCTGCTGTGTGCCAGGTGGTGTACTAGATCCTGGTGACACAGCAGTTAGCAAGTTCAGCAAAATCGGATGTCCACATGAACGATATGATCGTGAACAATGTTCAGCAAACTTTTCTGCCAAGGGCCAGTTAATAAACATTACCAGCCTTACAGTTCTGTCCAGCAACTACTCAACTCTACCATTGCAGCAGGAGAGCAACCCCAGACAACAATAGAAGAATCAGAGAGGCTGTGTTCCAATAAAACTTTATTGATAAAAACAAATGGGGGGGCCACTTTGGGTCTGCAGAATGTATCCACTTATCCTTGGTCGACTGGGGTGGGACTGAGAACATACAGAGAAACACAGAAGCCAGATGATTACATATTCCTGTAAGTCCCTTGAAGGTACAGAGGATGACAGAATAAATCAGAAGGGGAGTCATTTCTGTAGACACGGTGGTCAGGGAAGACATTGCTGAAGAAGTGACATTTCAACAGAGACCTAAGAAAGAGACACGAAAGAAGTGGGTGACAAAGGAAAGAGAGTTCTGGGCAGGACAGCCGGCTGGTGCAAAGCGTCTGAAGCAAGAAGGAACTTGGGCTATTCTGGCACAGAAAAGAGAGCAGACGGGATGAGTGAGGCTTCTGCTCTGAGAAGGGTGGGAAACCCGGGGGGCTGAAGCAGCAAGCCGACAGGTCTGACCTGCACCCTAACACCCGGCTCAGGAAAGGGCAGTAGCTGTCCTGGGCACTGCTCCCCTGAGTCGAAGCGACTTCTCCAAAAGGTGTGAAAGCAAGCAAAGCCCGTCTTCAGAACAAACGGTCACTCATTTCTAAGAAATAGTTAAAGAAATGAAATTTGAAGGGGTGGGTCTTGGTGTGGGTAAGGGTGGGGGGGCCTGCAGTTCTGTCATCGTCCTATGCAAAGAACTCAGCCGGAACCACCCCCCCCACTCCACTGGTGACACCTGCCCCTCTTCTCCGCCCTGGCCACACACTTCACAGAGAACCATGTGCAGTGACCCGATCAAAGCAAGATGGTGGTTCGTTAGAGCCAAGCCGAGGGCCTTCCACAATCAATCACAAGTCCCTTCCTGGCTGCATGTCGTATTTAAAAAACAAAACAGGACCAAAAATAAAGAAATAAAGTGATCTGAAAGCTCAGAGCCATCACGACACGGATTTTGCTTTAACGACCCCAGTGGAAAATCTTCAGAGCTGGGGGAGGCAGATGGGGGGGATTTGTGGCTAACCACAAATCTGGTCCGTAAACGCAATGTCAGCTCGGGCGTGTACTCTGCTTTACTCCTGGGCAGGGGCAACGCTGAAGCCCAGGGGGCTCACAGAGCTGTGGAGCCACCATGTAGCAAGGGGCCTATCAGCCAAGCCCACTGCACAGTCCCTGTGTCCCCCATCTACAAGAATTATATGGGCTCATGAGCATCCCCAGGGCTCAGGGAGCCTTTTGTCTCTTTTCCATCGATCCCCCAGACTGAAGCAGCTGGCACAGGTACTGTGAGTAAACACGCAGTGCTTAATAAATGGTGTAAGAACTAGATCACAGAGCAGGAATGGCTGCCTGGCGTCCCCCCTGTGCAGACAGCCCAGAGCCCTCCAGATAGGCTTACCGAGAACAATTTGAATGGTGACCAAGTCACTAGCCAAGGATATGGAAGTACCATCAGGAGTAACAAGAAATAAATAAATCACATCCCTGGGTATGGGGAGAAGTCTCTGTAAAGGGGAGGCAGAAAGCAAAGGTTGAATGCAAGATTGCAGAGCATGGCTCAAAAGGAAAAAATACCTGGGGGTGCCTGGATGGCTCAGTCGGTTGAGCATCCGACTCTTGGTCTCAGCCCAGGTTGTCATCTCAGGATTGTGCGATCAAGCCCCGAGTCAGGCTCCACAGTCAGCACAGAGTCTGTCTGAGATTCTCTCCCTCTGATCCTCCCCTTGCTCTCTCTCTCAAAATAAAGGGAAAAAATCTTTTAAAAAAAAGAAAAGAAAAAAGAAAAAATACCTGTCACTTTCAGATCCTTGGACAAAATCTTTGACCTTCAAATCCTGAGGTCACGGTGAGTGACCGGCAAGGTTTCGCCTTCTGTCTAGCCAGCATGTCGTGCGGCTCTGCCCTCCAGGCTCTCCACTGGGGCGGCGTGAGGACTCAGGGCACAGTTATCAGGAGCTTTCTACGTTCCAGGCACGGAGCTAGGAGCGCAGACTGCGGTAGAGGATGTGCGGCCTCAGAAAAGGTGGAGAGAAAACTCTAGGCTAAAGGGGTGGCAGGACACCCGGGAACCACCAGGGCCCAAGGAGCAGGGCAGCGGTGCCCCCAGAGCTCAGGAGCAGAGAGGCTCTATCATTATCCAAGCAGAGTCTGTGCTCCTAAAAGCTGGGTCATTAAATCTTGGAATTGAGACAGATGACAAGGGACAGTGACCAAAGGGACACAGAGGGGTACAAGAAGCCCCAGCCCCAAAGGGAATCAGGAAAACAGTTAAGAACAAGATCATTCTTTACTGAAAAGAGGGCAAAGAAGGAGCTTCGCTGGCTTGCCTGACTGAGGCAGGTCTACACGGGGAAGTCAAAGCCGGCCACAGGTCACAAGTCTGTGATCAGACAAAGTAGAGATCTCTGCCTGGAGGGTCTGAGGCTCAGGAATTCAGGCCAGAGGTTAGAATCCAGGTAAAGAATTGGGGCAACAGGGATGGGCCTCCAGAAGGAACCCCCACTCTACCTCGTCTGTAAGGGCAAACAGGGTCAGTGATGCCCACAGAGGCTCTTGTTTGAGATGTCCCCTTTGGATGTGGCTGGGAGAGAGACTGTGTGAATGAGAAGGAACCAGGTCCCTTAGGCCCCAACCCCACCCAGACCCCTCCAGCTTCATGGGCCAGGCATGTATTCCCGTTTTCCCTGGAGCTGGGGCCCCCGACACACAAGCCCTAGACACAGAGGCTGTTGGTCCTGTCCCCACACTAACGTCCAGCACACAGAAGGCCCTCGCTGAACACCATTTGTGTAAATTGTATCAGATGAAGCCTTCGCCTTCCCCAGCAGCATTGCCGTACTTCCAGCGAAGGCAGAAGCCAACAGCCCGTTTGAACACCACGCCCTTCTGTGTGCTCTCTAGAGCAGCTCTGTGCATAGAAACAGAACGGGACTCATGTGTGCGATTGACATTTTCTGGTAGCCTCGCTACAAAAGCAGCGTGAAATGGAAAAGAAAAGCAAGTGAAATGCATTTTTATCGTATAGTAAAACGACATATCCAAAATATTATCATTTTAATTTTGACATGTAGTTAATGCAGAAGGACATTAATAAGCTGTTAATAAGGTATTACGTGGTCTCTTTCCATCCCAAGTCACTGAGATCCAAGGTATATATGACACGTAAAACACAGCTGGAGTAGCCACAGTCATGTGTTCAGTAGCCCATGACTCCTGAATCCCATATTAAAGACAGTGTATCAGGGGCGCCTGGGGGGCTCAGTCATTAAGCATCTGCCTTCAGCTCAGGTCATGATCCTGGAGACCTGGGATCAAGCCCCCCACAACCGGCTCCCTGCTCAGCGGGAAGCCTGCTTCTCCCTCTCTCAGTCCCCCTGCTTGTGTTCCCTCTCTAGCTGTGTTTCTCTCTGCCCAACAAATAAATATTTTTTTAAAAAGACAGTATATCAGGAACCTATAGTTTCAGGCAAAAAAACAATTCTGGAAACCTAGGAAAAAAATCATTCTACATCATGCAAATAAACCCCCCAAGAGAAATGGATGAACATACAATCTAGGCCAACAGAATAAAAAATTATTTGGATCAGGGGCACCTGGGGGGCTCAGATGGTTGAGGATCCAACTTTTGGTTTCAGCTCAGGTCACGATCTTGAGGTTGTGGGATCGATCTCCACATCAGGCTTCCCACTCAGCAGGGAGTCTGCTTGGGATTCACTCTCTCCCTCTCCCTCTGCCCCTCCCACCCTGCTCTCTCTCTTTCTCCTTATAAAAATGATTCAGATCATAAGAGCCTCTTGCTCCCACCATTGCTGTGAGCTGTATATGCCAATACCGGTATGTGCTTGGAAGAGGGTCTGGTTATGCCAATGGGTCAAAAGTAATCAGAGTCTAAGTTCTTCTACCGTTACATGAACTTGCATTTGAAGTGTGACACGGATGCACATTAACATAACTCCTCCAGAGCCAGGAGTTCCTCGGGGTTAGCAAGGTAGCAAGCATTCCTGGAAGTTGGGGTGGGCCTGACATTAGCAGGTGAAGAGCAATGGACTATCCCGCTGAAGCAGGAGGAGCTGAGGGCCAGGAGTGAGACAAAAACTATCCTGCTGACTACATACTCTTTTCAAAAACGAGCAAGTGTGCACAGCACTGTGGATGCAATGAATAAGATTTGCTTTTTTTTCCCCTGCCTGTCAAGCCACTTATTAATCATAACATATTATTGCTCTGCTGGTTTGCCATGTGCAGTGAAACACCAGGCTCCAGCTGAGAACAGAACTGACGAGAACGAAATTGGACGGCAAGAAAAGAGCAAAATTAACGTAGGCTCAAGTACAAGGTGTGTGTGGGGGGGGGGACACATCCTCCATCCTCTTAGAACTGATTTTCACAGTGATCAGAGAAATAAAGGGCAAACTCGAATTGAGTTTTAGGGCAGCTACTACCTTCTGCCTCAGTCTCTTTGATAAGAAGTGCCGTTCTGGGGAGAGGGCCCCAGAGGAGAGGAATGGAAGCTGAACGGGGTAGCGACTCCAGGCTTGCTAGGTCGTACAGGTGGGAAATCAAACTGAAGTGCCAAGAAGAAATAGAAGGAAAATACAGGAAAGGAGAAAGGCTCAAAAGCACTCTTGACGTAGCAGAAAGGACATTCGGGATCGCAGCAGAGAAGAAATGAGGAAGAAAGAAAGTTAGGTCACGGGTCCTGGTGGGCACTTGCAGAAACTTCAAAACAAACCAAAGGACTGACAGGAGAGAAAGAAGATTGAAACACACAGGCGTGCACACTCACACACAGCCCCTCGGATACGCATCAAAGTCCTTAAGAAGTGAGTCTATTCTTGGCTGTGGTCAACAACGTCAGAGGGCGAGTCTCCCGAGCATTGTCAGGGTCTGAAATGGATAAATGAATCATCGCCCCCACTAGAGCTCACGAGCCCCTCCCCTTCGCAAGTCCCTCTGTCCCCACCCAGTGAATTCTTCCCTGCACAGAATGGACTAGAAACACCTGGCCAAGTCTCGTGACCTTGCTCTGGATTTAACACTGCCCGTCAGTCCAATGCACTTTTGAATCCTCCCTCGGGGATCTTTGGTACCCAGCTTCCCAGCATGATCTGTGTGGTAGACTGATTCCCAGCATTGGGGCCTCTGTCTTCCTAGCACAGGGCTTTGGTCCTTACCTTAAAAGGCCAAGAAAGGCTCCCCAGGTGCAGGTGTGGGCCATACTGCCTTCAGCTCACAGCCCACGCACTCCAGGTCCTGGCTGCGAAACGCTCACACACGTGCTTTTTGAATGCATCTTAAAATCCCACGGCATCCGCGGCCCCTATCCAGCCCTGCTCGATGGAATTAGAACTATGTTGTGGTTGGCTCGTGCAAAGCTGTGTGCTCTCCTCCCTGCCAAGATGGAAGATGATTGACTGAATGGGAACAGGAAATCAGCCTGCCACAACGGATCTAAAACGGGACGTACGTGCTCGGTGGACAGTTAGTGCTGTACTTCAGAAAGGGAGCAGACGGGAAGGCCCGCACCATCCCCAGCTCATTCTAAAGATAAAGGGTCCCTCCGGGGAAATGTGAGAGGGCAGGGTACACACAGAGTCCAGTTTCTCCCCGTCGGAGACAGCGGGGTGTTTTGGAAAGTGGAATGACCGTCCTCTAGAAATAGCCTGGGTCATCTCACCAGAGAGCTTCCGCCTGGTGGGCCACCCCCTGCCTCCTGGGAGGGAGCCCAGGCCGGCACAATGCTGTGTTCTGGACGGCAGCCCCAGCCGCCTCCGCATGGCCCCAGTGACACGCACCGGGGGTCTGTCAGTGCCGCATGCCTGGCACTGTTAGGAACAGGGGGCTCCGTGCAAGCAGGGCACAGTTTCGTCCTTTGAGTTGCCTGTGATCCGGTGGGGAGCCAGAGCAGTGAGCAGAGGGCCACACTATTCCGTAGTAAAAACGGTGCCGGCAGCAGATCTAGGAGCACCTTAGAGATGAACGTCCCCCAGACTCGGGGTGAGGGCCGAGAAGGCGTCTCAGACTTTCGGCTGAGACCCGAGGGTCAGTAACACACAGCCAGTTGAGTAAGGGATGGACTGGCAGAGTTTTGGGGGGGAAACGGCGTCCACAGAGACCTGGGGCCGTGGCAAGCCTCTGGAGTGCCATGTGGTCCAAGCTGGCTAGGACGCAGGCGACAGGAGGAAGGGGCAAGAGATACAGCCACAGAGGCCAGTTCTTGGGGGACCATGGCTGCCCACCAAAGAAGCCTGGACTTCACCTTGAGGGCCACAGGGAACTGCAGATGTGTGCGAAGCCGGGGAGAAACTCGGGCGACCACGTGTTTCAGAGCGAGCATTCTGGCTGCAGTGCAGGACGAGCGGGAGACTGCCCCACTAGAGACAGATTTAGAAATGAGAAGACAGAGGGTATCGGGAATCTTGCCCAGCCCCCTGGCTTTGTATACCAGAGGCACAGATGGAGAAACTACTCGCTCAAGAACGTGAAGCCGGGCTGTGATAAGCAGGTGGATTTCTTGAATTCAGGTGAGCCGGCTGCATTTACAGAACTGAGGAGTCGCCGTGCTCCCTCTCCCGCTTGGAAAGTCACCCACAGGCACATTTTTTCCGGGGCGCCCAGCGGGCACACACAGTGTCTGCGCCACGGTCTGCTTTAGAAAGGGCTTCCACCCACACTATCTCACAGGATCTCCACCTCAAATATCATAAGCAGACTCCTCCCTGTATTTCCCACTCCCAGTGGATGTAGCCTCAAGGGACAGCTCATCTGAGAACTGCATCCAAATGTCCTTCCGCCTTGAGGTCCCCCCAGTCCCCCAAATGTGTTTGTCTCAGCAGCCCCTTCCCATAAACACAGGTCTACAAAGGGCTGGGCATGGAATTTTTTAAATTAGGTCTTTCTGCAATGAAGAAGGATCTTGATGCCAGAAAACAATGCAGGCCAGAAAAATCTTATGCGAGTGGGAGGTAACTGAGAAGCTAGGGCACCGATTGCTGGCTTGGGCTGTCCCTAAGCACTCCCACACCACACCGGCTCCAGGGGCTGAGTCAGGACAGCAAGAGTGACGTCACCGACCAGAGAAAGGCTCTTTGATTTAGGAAATGCCAACCCTCTCATCTGGGCTCCAAATGAACTTGTGGAGAGAAAGCTCCAAGGACAAGCCCGCCTACCATGTGTACTCGGGAGAATGGGTGGTATGCATGTGATAACAAGGGCAAGAATAAAGGGAAGGAGGAACTGCAGGATGGCTGAGTGGATTACTGGAAAGCTAGTGAAAGATTTATTCTGCATGCACAGATCCGGAAACACACATGCACAGGCCGAGGTCACAAGGTTCCCATGTTAGGGTTGCCAGGAAAAATTCCTCATCTTAAAATAAGGCCCCCACACCTTCTGCTATCCCACCCCATGGAGACTCATTTGGGTTAATCCATATCACCACAATGAAAATACCTCTCCAAGAATAAAAGGGGCCACTAATTATCATCAAACCTTAGTGGAGATCCACTAAAAATTGTATTTACTCTCCAAACTGACCCCACTGAAAATTAGGGGTCTGGATGTGGAGAGAGCAGAAAAGGTGTATTTTCTGGGCAGGAAAGGTATATTTCCCAGGGCATTTGGGGGCCAGGCCCATGGAGGGAGGCTCTGTCCAGCAAAACCATGCAGCCCTTGAAGACAGGGAAGGAGAGGGTAGGGGACTGAAGGTAGGACTGAGAAAAGGGATCGTTCCAAAGGGAATACATTAAGCAGCCACGTATGGACACAGGCTTGCTTTCACGGAGGCTATTTGCTCTAAATATAAAACAAGTTTTGGCTGAGCCCCTGTCACCCACCACAGCTGTTGAATCCATTTTCTAGGGCCACCTGGGGATTGCGGAGACGACATCGCTTTGTTTGCTCTGAAAACACTGGAAAGGAAAGGAAGCTTGGGCAGAGTCGGGTTGGGTTTTGTTAGCAGGCTTAGAGAATCCGTAGAAACTCCTCATATTCCCCAATGAGGAAAGTTTAGGTCTTTCCTGCCTGGGCTGGTTTCATTGCTGGCAGGATGGAGAATTCAATGCGAAGCTTTCTTCTCCTAATTTTCCAATCGTCTGTTGTTTTTCTAAAATACTGTGTGACTGTGTCCTAGTGCCTAAAACAATTATAAAGATTTTTATGCCAAACAATTGCTACAAGGATGGGAGAAAAAGTCCAGAAAGGGGTCATTTATTCAGTTAAAAATACCCTTCCTACCACCTCAAATCCGGCTCCGATGTCAATCTCTCACAAACTCGGTGTGAGAGATGTGGCTGGTCTGGCATTCCAAAGGGGACTCTTTCACCACAAGCAAAGGTTAACAAGCATTCCTAGCACCTCAGAGTCTTCCAAGAAGTTCAAATATCTTAACTCAGTTGATCTTATGGAGCCCTATGGGATTGTCTTCTTTGGAAGAGGCAGAGACTTTTGGTTGGCTGTGGACCAGGCTGGTAAAATGAAGTGGATGTTTGTCTCCTTGGCTGTTCTCCAAAAACCAATAATGGGGCACCTGGGGGCACAGGAGTTTGAGCATCCAACTTGGTTTTGGCTCAGGTTGTGATCTCAGGGTTGTGGGATCGAGCCCTGCCTTGGGCTCCATACTCAGTGTGGAGTCTGCTTAAGTTTCTCTCCGATGTGCTCCTTCCCCCTGCTGGCTCACTTCCTCCCTCCCTCTCTCTCTCTCTCAAAACAAACAAATCTTTGGAAAAAAAAACAAAAACAATGAGTTCAGAGCAAAATGCCCAGACAAGGTATAGGGAGGATCCAGAAATGGAGAGTTCTCGGGGCAAAGCTCAGTCATGTCTGGGTCAGGAACCAGCAAGGAGGAAAAGAACAGTTCCACAAGTATACCAAATCTCCTTATACCCCAGGGCCTTTGCACGTACTCTCTCCTCTATATGGAATGTCTTCTCTTTGCCCAACATTGCTAACATGCCAACCCTTGGCCAAGTGCAAGCCTTCCCCAACCGTTTCCCAGCCTTTACTCCGAGGTCAGGTTGTTTCTTTCTGTGATTCACACTCAAGAGGCCCTGCTTCTTCCAGACTGCTTCTCTTAGTCTGTAATTGTGGACTTGGTCATATAACTGAACTACGTCCTTCTCTCTCCCTGCCAGGCTGACCCTCCTTGATGACAAGGGTCTGTGTCTCCTGTTCAGTGCAGAACTTGCCACATAATGGTGGGTGCTAAAAAGCAAAATAGAGCATAACGTATCCCCATTAGACACAATTCAGGAGTTCAAACAAAACTGCACTCTGCAGAAAAGGGAGATAGTTAATTGTTATCTCTGACGCTCCAACTCAAACCACAAAGGACTGAAGGGGACTTAACAAAAAATATGCAAGTGCCAAAAAAAAAAAAAAGATAAAATAGTTTCAGGAATGAGGGTAAAAAGAAAACTGAATTACATAAATAGTAGAAATACATTAGGAATAAAATGAAATCACTCAACTGACACAAAGTAAATGGCTCGTTCCTTCAAGGACAAAGAAATTAGTTACCTGCTCTGAAAAATGACAAAAAGTATTAATTCTGGGAAATACCCACCAAATAGAATCATCACAAGGTCAATATAAAGTTTTCAGGGGAAAAACCTGTTATAAAGGTGGAACCTGTGGAAAGAACAGTACATTTTCAGTTGGAACATCTAAGGTGCAAATTCTAGGATGGCCACAAAGTAGCAGATTTCCTGGGTGTGTCATTCACTATCCTGAGGTTACTACCCTGGAAACCCTTCTCTCCAGCTCTCTGCACAGCAATGAAAGAGCAGAGGAAAGTTCCCTATCACCTTTTCTAAACCAGATGGCAGGAAACTCACTCTCTCTCTCTTTTTTTTCTCCATCAGCGTAGCCACTTGTGTCAAATGCTCCTTAGGAAGGTTTTCAGAAGCAAAGTGGATAACTGCTTAGCTAAGGCAAATCATTCACCTTAGGAGGAGAGAAAGTGTTTGCACAGTGCGTGGGGGAGGAAGAGCCAAGAGCTGAGGACAGACCCATCCAGCCCCGGAGACGTAAGTGATCCCTCGGCTCGGGGTGGCGGAGTGCAGCAGGGACACATGGCGCAGAGATGCTGAGCTGTGTTCTGCACTGGCTCCGTGATGGGGCTCCTCGCCCTTCCTCAGCCCCAGTGAGTATGCCCCACCTGGCATAGAGACAACAGAGAACCCACCTCCCTCAACCAAATCCCCACAACCCTAATAGTGCCTACGTAGGCACTCCTGGTAAACTCTTAATAAGGTCATTTTTGTCTCTTTGCCTGCAAACTGGAGAGATCTTTCCCTATGTTTGGGGAGCATTATCCTGGAGAGATGATCTATGTTCCTATAGAGGCATATGGCAGGAAAATGGCCCCCCAGACATGTCTACATCCCAGTCCCTGGAACCTGTGAGCCTGTTAGGTTAGGCAGCAAAGGAGAATTAAAGTTGCTAATTGGTAGACCTGACAATAGGGAGATGACCCTGGATGGTGGGCTCGGTGTAATCAACCGTGTAATCAACAAAGTGCTTATACTTGGAAGAGAGGCCAGGGTAAGTATCAGAAGGGAACCTGGTTTTGGAAGAGATGGGAGTGATGGGATGTAGTCAGGGCTCACCCACAGCTGCTGGCTTTGTAGACAGAGGAAGGTAAGGGAATGATGCTATCCAGAGCCTAGAGAGCTGAGCTACCGACACCTGATTTTAGCCGAGTGAGACCTGGGTCAGCCTTCTGACCTACAGACTGTAAGGTAATACATTTGTGTTCCTTAAATTGATACATTTGTGATAACTCATTACAGCAGCTGTTAGGAACTGAACTGCGCCCCCTGGCTTCCAAAGTCGTACACAGCAGTCCTACCCCTCAGGACCGCATCTAGAGACCCAGTCTTTAAAGAGGTAGAATGAAATCAGGGTGGACCCTAACCTATGGTGACTGATGTCCTTCTAAGAAGAGATTGGGACACAGACACACACAAGGGGAAGACCCCACGAAGACACAGGGAGAAGACAGCCATTGGCATGCCAAGGAGAGAGGCCTCAGAAGGAAACCAAGCCTTCTCACAACCAGACTAGACTTCCAGCCTCCAGAATGGTGAGACGGTGCACCTGTGTGGCTTGGGCCACTCGGTCTGTGTTCCTCAGTTTAGGCAGCTCTTGTAAATGAATATAGTGGCCAGGACGCCGACACACGGACTGCAGAGAATTCACCTCAAAGGACCCCAAGGGCACCTGGGAGGAGGGCCATCATTGGAAAGGAGGGGCCTGTTGATGGCACCCAGGCAGCACAGTCTGGTGGAAGGACGTGGCCACTGGACCGAGGATGCCAGCGGCGATCTGCAAACCGAAAGCCAGAGGGGCAGATGCTCAGAGGTAGGAGGTGAGATCATCCGCTCCTCCCCCGGGGGCTCGCTCCATCAGAGTTTAAGTGAATGAACATCCACGATTCCTCTGATCAGCACAGGGAAGCCGTGTGGATGGGCCAGTCTATGTCAGGCGCTGAATGTGGCCTCCCCGAGACCCTGCATTTGGGGCTGTGGAAAGTCTGCTTTGGGTCTAACTGGCTTTTCTCTCTTTGATCTATTTGTTGGAAGTCCCACAGAATAATATCCCATTTGTATGAATGCCAGGACCTTGGTCACTGAAGCCAGTGAGAATTAAGCTCCATCCTTTTTTATGTTTAGTTATTAAAAAATAAAGTACCTTCCTAGTTTAGGTTTGAGGACTACGGGGAGACGCATTTCTGACTTGCAACGATTATCAAGTAAGAGCACAGCCCACTGGGCTAATTCAGCTGGGGCCAGCTGACGTTTGCCTTTGCCATATCTAGGAGAAAAGGTTTTGCTAAGCAAATGCGATGTGTAAACAGCATCGTAAGGAACATGTTTAACCTGCTTAAGAGAACAAACTGGCTTCAAGTAATTTAGGGGCATTCATCTGCATCGCGACACTTAATCTGCCTTTATAATTGGGTCTATTTATATATTAAAGGAGACTCACCCAAAATGCTTCATAAAATTATTTTTCAATTTTCTGATTAAACAATGTTATATCCATTGGGAATAAAACACAGACAATGCCGATGCCCACAGAAGAAACTAGAAATCACCCACAACACAGCCCCCAGGAAATAAGTGCTATTCATATTCTCTCCCCTCCTCCAATGCCTACTTGCCTCCCTCCCCCAACCTCTAATAGACTTTGGAATCAGAGAAATCTGGATTCTAATCCTGTCTACACCATATACTGGCTGTATCACCTTGAGCAGACTTTTCACCTGCAAAAAGGGACTGCGAGCTACCATTTACACGCTATCATTCAAAAAAATGACTGGTGCTCTCCTCCCAATACAGGGCCTTGCACAGAGTCAATACTCCATAAATGCTGCTAGACGGCTTCCGCACCAGGCAGAAAGGAATCGACATGGCAGGCATGACTGTTGTTTTTTGAAGGGCCTCCCTGCAAAGTTGGCCTCTGGCTGGCATCCAGGAGCTTACCACTGGGGAGAGTTCCAGTATTTCCTACATAAGAACGATACTCTGTGCTTCAACTCTTTGTATAAATAATATGGCTTTGGCTGAACACCTGCTTTCCCTCTGGGAGTCTGGGATCCGGGTACATGCCAGGTAGGGTGTGTGCCTACATGAAAAGCTCCCAATAACCCCCCCTCCCCAGGCACTGAGTCTCTGAGTTTTTCTGGTTGACAGCATCGCATACTTGTTGTCACAACTCCTTGCCGGAGGAAGTAAGCACACGCCACATGGCTGCACAGAGAGGGGTACTCTTGGAAGCTGGTGCCTGGTTTCCCCAGATGTGCACCACGCACCTTCTTTCTGTGCTGATGTTATTTGGATCCTTCTGCTGTAATAAATCATAGCTGTGAGGACAACTACATAAGTTCCATGTATGGGGTGCTGGCAAACTGTCACACCTACAGGTCCTCTTGGGGACCTCCCACCCCGTGAACCTATCTCTGGAGTGGAGCTGTGGATTCTAATCACCACCTACAGACTCAGGTCCCTGGCAGGACTCAGAGGACTACCTCAGGTGGGGGACCTAAAGAGCCTTCAGGGAAGGGCTATTATGAAGGTGTGAGCAGGGGCTAAGGAAAGCAGCAGGGAGTAGGGCAAGATCCTAGGTCTAGCAGGGGCTGGTCGTCTGAACTGGTGAAATGGGAGGGGTCAGGAGCCCTGGTAATCATTACTGCTACGATGGGGACTATAGACGTGGTTACCATTTCCTGATTACTTCTCCATTGCTTTACAGCCATCCCCAAAGAACATTCATTCTAGAAAGAGAAAGAAAGGGGAAGGAAGGCAAGGTGGGAGGATCACTTCTTGGCTCTTTACATTTTGATTCTTCTCCTAGCCCTGTCCTCAGAATCTGACACGCAAGGGCCATCCTGTTGACCAGCAGAGGGCCCTGGCTTTCCTTACGTGTGTCACGGCGTAATTCGTGCTACCTTTCTTTGCAGCATTGTCATGAGGCAGTTGCCCAATCAAATCCCAACTAAGGTTGAGGCCTCCTCTCTTCCCCAAGCCTGAGCCCAGGCCGCAAACCCTGAACCCCAGTTTAAGAGAAGATGGTAAATGCTCTACGTGATAGGCGAACAGGTAGATGTGATTTCTCCCTGGCTCCGTGAACCCCGTGTGTGGCCCGGCAGTCCCAGCACACCGTACCTTATAAACTCTGCTTCCTCCCTCCACGGCACCCCTATTCAGTCCCCAGAGAGAGTAGAAGCAGAAGGTACATACATGAGACTATAAATTGAAGTAAATCAAAGACAGGCCTTGGGTAATGAGGCAGCTGGGCGCCGGGGGAAGCTCAGCAGTGTCCAGAACGCATGAGATGTTTGTGAGAACTTACAGGCCCAGTCTCCCTAGAGGCCAAACGGCTCCACCCTCGAGCAAGAATGAAGGAGAAAATCAGGTAAAGGAGAGATAAAGGGTAATATGTCTGGATAGTGGCTGCTGGAGTGCATTTGGAAGGGAAGCCGGTTCCTCAAGCTCCCCAGTGGCCCACGGCAACCCGTTTCCCAGCGATCATTTACATAATGTTGCAATTGTCACTGATGTCTGCCTTCTATCGCAAAGGGAGGCCCCGCATCAAAAGAACACAAGATAACTGTGCAGGTTAACTCAACTCTCATTAACCACTGGCAAAGTAAAACCCATTTAATCACCCACTTAACTTGAACATGGAACAAAAAGGCCTATCTTGTTTGGTGGGAGGATTCCAAGAGCAGATGCCTTGCAGCTAGCCGCACCCCGCACCCTCCGGCCACAGGACCCGCCTGCACCCAGGCCACCCTGGGCACCGAGATGCTGCCAGGTCAGAAGAGACTGCCCTCGGGTAGGCGGGCAGCTCCCTCCAGCTCCCTGCTGGCTGCAAGGCCATGGGCATGTGAACACCACTGCGCCTCCCTTTCCTCTTCTGTAAAATGAAAATAAGGAAAAAAATCCAATTTCTAAAACTGTAGTGAGGATTAAGTGAGCTAATGGAAATGTCCTGGCTCATTCCAGAAATGCCAACAGCCAATCCTGTTGACAGGTGCTTCTACTGCTGCCGTGACACGGGGCAACTCTTGGAAAGACAGGACTTTCATGTCCAAGAAGACACTCATCTGAGGAACGGATTTAACTTCTCTGCCTGAATTTACCAATGGCTTCAAATAGCTTAACTGAACTTTTCTGGATATTAACACGGACTACTGGCCAAGATAAACACATCTGAGGGCCCGATCTAAGCCAAATGACTGAATAGGAGAGGCAGTGAGGCACTCCATGATTCAGCTTCAATTGACAAAATAGAGAACAAACCAGATCTTCACTGGAAAAAGTTCCGTCTGGGCTAGCACGCGTGCATGCGCTCACACTCGCACACACACACACACACACACACACAAATTTTGTAATGAGAGCTGTTGCCTGCTTCCATCACTGTCTGCATGATAACAGTGTTCTTCAGGTAAGTAGAAATCCTTTGACTCAGAGAAATTTCCCTTCTGCCTCTTACCTTCATTACCCTACTATTCAACTATATACTTTCAAGTTCATGCTAGGGTCCTAAATGGCTATCAGAGCACCAGCCATCACACTTGCCTTCCAGGCAGCAGGACACACAGAAAAGGCAGGTGGTAGCACTCAGTGGTCTTTGCGCTCAGTCATATCTGCCCTGGGCTAGAAGGTGCCTGAAGCCAGTGTTACTTCTCATCTCGACAAATGAAGTAACCTAACTAGGTTCCCCCTCCAGTGTCTTTTTCCAGCCACAGTAGTCACTACAGACTCAAGTCCATCCATACTTTCCTACTCCCACCTTCACAAAAGTACAAAAGTTGTCCCCCAACAGGCACTCTCTTCTCCTTCATCACTAAAGGTCAAATTCTCTCTCCTCTCTCTCTCTCTCTCTCTCTCTCTCTCTCTCTCTCTCTCTCTCTCCTCCTGCAATGATGGTTTGCCTGATCGTAAGAGTCACCTGAAACTTAATAAAGACACAGCTTCCTGCCTTAGACTACTGGATCTGAATCTCCATGAAGGGAGCCCGGGAATCCATGTTTCCAAAAACTCCAGGAGATCATCTAAGGTAGAGGTGAGATTAAGTTTTCTGGCACCAGATTCCCCATTAAAAACACAGAGGCACCTGCTTCCATTTCAGAAGGTCTGAGGTAAACCTGGGGATTCATCCATGTGCTAAACCAACTCCTCAGGTGGTGGTGATGACCTTCAGAATCTGAGAACCTCAGCTCGTATGTTTCAGCTTAAATCCTACCTCCTTCCCGAAGCCCTCCCAAGCCAACTGGAGATCACGTGCTTTCTCCCACATTGTGAGGGCTGCTCTAAGAAATAACTTCAGAACACACACGGTGCCCACAGGTAGCAATGCTCAGTACATGTTAACTCCTCTGATCACTTGTCTTGTTATCGTCTTTTCCAAGCAAGCGAGGCATGGCACCTCTTCCTGACCGTAGGTGCACCCTCCAGAGCACCGGGCACGCTGCTCGATCCCAGGAGGCACCCAGGGATCAGCTGTTGCATCAAATTAAGGAGGCAGTGTTTTCTGACATTTGCTTGTGGATCCAGAATAATTTTTACATTTACGTCACTGATAGCAAGTTGAGTTTCCTACTTCTCTCCTACAAATAAGACTATGATGAAGGTCAAATATCATCCCTTTAAAAAAAATGGTAGGAGTTATATATGGATTTATAACCATTATAAAGGACACCCAAACAACAGATACAATCCAGTTTGTCCTGAAGTACTGCCTCCCCAACCCCATTTTCTCTACCAGAGATAACCGCTACTATCATTAGATTGACTCATATAAAACTGCCAAGAGGTTGGGATGTTTAGTCCATAAGCTAATGTTATAGATTCACCATAATAGACCGATGCACATCTTTTCAGAATGCTCTCCTATGCACGCTAGGTTCGGTAGTTTCAAAACATGGCTATAAATTATTTGATACTCCTGCCATGAAGGGGTGGAGTTCATGTCCCGGACGGACTTGGTGCTGCTGAGATAAAGAAGGCTGCGTACTTCATGCTGTGTGACTTTCAGGGTGAGGCAACGCGGGACGGCGAGGCTTCGCTTGTGAGCTGCAACACGCACCCTTGGAGCCCTGAAGCCTCCGTGTAAGGAGGTAAGGCTGCCATATTGTGAGGAACCCAAAGCCACAGGAAGAGGCTAGAGGAGATCAGAATATGCCAGCCCAAAATATGCCTGCCACTTTGAAGACAGATGAGAAATGGGAAGACAGGCCTGCATACAAAAGCTGTCTGCCTTCCTCTCCCTCTGCAAAAACAATAGGCTCAGGCTCTTAAGCCCCAGAAACAGGGCTGATGTTACTACAATAGGCCTTCTCTTGCATTGGTTTTCCTATGCATATTACCTCTCGCCACTGGGCCACCCCGAAAGCCCAAAACCTTCCTTGTCCTTCATCTTGTCACTGCCATACAAATTTACTCTCATTCGTTAGGATGCTATTATAGAAGCCCCAAGCTCTAACTGACCCCTTTGAATTGCTCATCACTGAGTTTCTCCCACGCGTATGCTCACTGCATGTGTACATAAACTCCCGTTTGTTTTTCTCTTGCTAACCTGTCTTGTAAGTTGAATCTGGAGACCTCTGCCAATGAACCCAGGACAGTAGAGAGGAAAGTGCTTTTCCTTCCCTGCAAGGCCATGTGTAAGGGCTCCAGGCCCTTCTGATGGGCCCAAGCCCACCAAAACCCAGCCTCTGAGTGTTTCTCAAAGCCCAGGAGCCCAATATGTGAATGAAGATACTTCTGGATGATTCCAGCCCCCATCAGAGTCCACCACAGCCTTGTAAGTCTTCTGACCTGAAGCCAGGTACTGTGAAGCAGAAGCAATCAATCACTGTCTAGACTCTCGATCTATAGACTTCTGAGCATAGTAAAATGGGATTTTCAATGTTTTAGATGCTTTGTTATAAAGCTATGTTATAAAGATAACTGACATAGTAGGATACCACCCTTGGAGCGTACACTTTATAGGAATTCAACTATGCAGGCTCAGAAGGAAAGAGGAAAGTAATTTTTGGAGATCTTCCTTAAAGAGGGCAGGTAGCTCTACTCAGTGGCTGTGGCAGACAATGAGCATGTGCCTAGACAAAAGTGAGAATGAGCTGGGAGATGGGGCACCTACTCCAATGGTTCTCAGGCAGGGGAAGTACTGCCCCCTAGGGAGGCATTTAGAAATACCTGGAAGAATATTTCATTGCACAATGAAGACAATGGGGATAATAAGCATCCAAGGCTGTGAGGTAGGGATGCTAAATGGCCATCTTGCCCAAGGCCGTGAGATAAGGATGCTAAATGCCCATCAGCTGCTCTGACCTACATATTTAGATGATCCTGCTGGGACACACTGTTTGGTCTCAGCTTTGGAGGGCCTGTCATGGTGAATATATTTATTTTTGCTTGAAGAGTATGGCCCCCAAGATGAAAGCTGCCATCCTCAGTTTGGAAGAAATTGCCTAGAGAAATAGTAATCTGCTCCAAAACAATGGGAAACAATACTGAGCTACCTTCGACTTAGTAAAGATGGACTGTCTGATTCCAAAGTGGCTCTTTCTCAGGGGACTTTAGAAATAATTTTCCCTGCATCCAATGGTCAGCTTGCTCATGGATTTTTCTAGAACCTCCTTCCCATGTGACATCCAGTTCTGCTAGACGGAAATATAAAGATTCCATAAATAAAATTACATTGAAATGTCTAGATTTTGTGGGATTTCTTTTTAAATTATAAACAGTATAGACAATCATATTATTTCTAAATGTTTTTAAAAATGAACATGTTTTGAAAATTTTATTACTAGGTCAGTGTACAAGGATCAACTCAAGTTTTCTAAATTGCTGAAAAGTAGTCTATTATGTTGGGTATCCAGTACTTAATTTAAATATTTATATATTGATGGACATTTAGTTGTTGCTTTTTTCCCTTAGGTTTTTTTTTCTTTTTATTTTTTTTCTTTTCTTTTTTTTTTCAATCAGTAGCAATACATCAGAGAAAATCCTTGTGCTTGAATTTTTGACTCACCTGAATGCATATCCTCAGGGCAGGTAACCTGGTGAGGGATTGCTAGAATGACTATTTTTAATCTTAATAGAGCCTGCTAAATTGCCCTACAAAACAGGTGAACCAATTTCCATTCTCACCATCGGTGTTTGCAGATATCCTAATTGTCTCTGCAATTTTTCCTGAGCAGTTATTCAAAGGTCTCAGGAAGAGAGGTCAGGGCAATTTCTTCATCTAGCATATCAGCCAGAGAAGGAAAGACTTAGTTCAAAGGAAATGAATTCAGCAAGTAGTTAGCATCTCCTATAAAGCAAGCACATTGCTGGAGGGGGTCTCTAGAGAGCGAGCACAGTGCCCACTTGAAGAGTTCACCATCTTTTCCACAGACAGATTTCAGACTGCTGGCACTAGAAGTGGACTAGGCCAATACAGAAGTTCCTGGTTCAGCACCCCTGAAGTGGGGGAGATGGCATGAGTCCATCTGGCCATGAAGCTTTCCTAAAGAAGGTGAGCCCTGAAATGCATTTGAAAGATGGGAGGGATTTAGTCACTTGAAGAGAATTCTGAATTGGATAGGGACACAGAAACAAATGGCAAGGGAGAAGATGGAGAAGTAGGTCAGGGGGATGGCACATGGAGATGCAGGTGGCACACTGCGGGGGGCAGATGCCATCATGGCTTCCATCCTGCTAACAGAGGGTAAGAAAGGAAGGAATGGAAGCAGGGGGCCAGCCTGAAATGCAGACAAGTTCTTGCATATCAAAGAACATGCATAGCCACCACTGAATAACAAAATGTAGCTAGTTCAAAGAGATGCCTGAAAAAGATTATTCCATAAATTGCATCTTCATTGATTTTAATAGCACAGAAAAGTGAGTTTTACAAAGTCCAGTACACAACACTTATTTGTAAATCGATGCAAAAATTGTACAAATGTGTTGGACAACTGCTCAACCAGGAGATACAAAGTCGAGGGGAGAAAACAGAGGAGAAGAACCAGAACTACCACATGATGTGATGAACAGTGGGTGCTATACTCAACTGATAAATCATTGAACATCATATAAGAAACCAATTACAGGGGCGCCTGGGTGGCTCAGTTGGTTAAGCGACTACCTTCGGCTCAGGTCACGACCCCAGAGACCTGGGATCAAGCCCCACATCGGGCTCCCTGCTCGGCGGGAAGCCTGCTTCTCCCTCTCTCACTCCCCCTGCTTGTGTTCCCTCTCTGGCTGTGTTTCTCTCTGTCAAATAAATAAAATATTTTAAAAAAATGATATACTACACCTCAGCTAATTGAATTCCAATTTTAAAAAATAGAAAAAAAAGAACCATGTTTTCACTGTAAATAGATGGTTATACTGTTATAAATCTCTTGAAAATATATGTGTGTGCTTCCATATGTGTCTGTATACCTTTATGTGTGTATGTGTGTTTATTGTTAAGCTAAGGAAAATGAAACTATTACAAGAATTAACTACAACAATTTTAAAAAGCCACCTAAGAGCCGTTATTATAAATGACAGCGACAGTAACCATAGTAACAATAATCATCACCAAAAAAGTATAGCATGTTTCCATAATTATTATAAAGTATTTTGACATTGCCAGTGTGATCTTTCATAATAACTCTACAAGGTAAGGCAAGGAAGAAATTACAATTTTTTTGATCACTAAAGTAACAAACAAAGCAACATTAATTAGAGCAAAAGTTCTCATGGAACCTAGATAGTCCTCCAAGTTCCACAGGGGAGAATCAGAGATTATTTTTGCATTTTTCAATTTACATGCTAATGTGTATGTGTGACTACGTGCATTTTTCAGAGGAGGGGGTCCATGGATTCTCTAATGAATCCATAACTCTCCAAAAGTTAAAAAACTGCTGAAATAGAAAAATAGCTGTGAATTTGACATTAACAAAATGTTGACATTAACACAATGTTTTGACATTTTTAAAAATGTTATCGTAGGACATATAATTGATGTCTTTTACCTATAGCTATATAGATACATACAAATAAAGTAATAGGCATGCCTTCTACTCCAGGCAATGACGGAGTAAAAAACTGAATATATATGTGAATGTATATTAATGGTTTCTCAGACATTAGACAAAAAGCAGCACAGGAAAATTACCCTCAAAAGAAGAGATAGAAACAAGGTGGGACTTAGAATTTCTTTAGCTTGCTTCCTGGAGAGAGTTTCCAGATCAGAGTCCAGTGAGAGGGAACCAAAACAGCCTCATGGTCCTACTGAGTTGAAGAAATGGATCCTCCTTGGGGAGGTCAAGGTGCCTGGCATTTGCATCATAAAATACCAAAACAGGAGGGACCTCTCCAGCCAGAGAACTCTAAAACTGTGTAGAGGGTTCCCTCAAGTCTTTGGCTGAGTACTGATCTGTGCACATTTGAGAGGAAACTACTTGAAGCCAGGAAAGAACAAGCAAAGTAAGAGTAGGTAAAACAAACCATTGTATCTATATGAAGCTGAGAAGAATTCATGTTTCCATTAGCAGTGTGGAAGCATGGGGCGTTAGAATCCTTGACTAGGTTTTGCCTCAATAGTTGGGGCAAATTGGCCTTCAATTACAGGTTGCTCTGGATTGGCTGTAACTTGGGCTAAAAGCCAATCTCAAAAGAATCAAACTGATTTCAGTAAAGCTGAATGTGTCCAAGACAATATCCAACAAAAATGAAAGGACTGCAATAGAGAGTATATTAGAATACAATACTTTAGCAGTTGATAATGTGATATTCACAACACCAGAATTTAATAATAAATTATGAAGACTAAAAATAGGGAAAGAGCAACCTACAACAGAAGAAAACTCAATCTAAACAGGTCCAAAAATGACAGAGATGGTGGAATGAACAGGATACTAAAATCAGTACTATAAATATACTCATATGTCCAAAAAGACAGATGAAAACATGAGAAAGAAATATAAGCTATCAAAAAAGATTAAACTTCTAGAGATAAGAAATACAGTATCAGAGATGAAAAATATATTACACAGCATTAACAGGAGATTAGACACTGCAGAAGAAAAGATTACTGAACTTGAAAAGATAGCAATAGAAACTATCTGAAAAGAAGCAAACTACTGATAAAAGAGTGGACAGTGTCTTAGTGGTTGTCAGACAATGTCTAGTGGCCTATCATGCATGCAACTGGAGGCCCAGAAAAGCAAGGAGTGGGTATATAAAGAAATAAGGATCATTTTGTCCAATTCTGAGGGAAACTATAAATCTACAAATCCAAGTAGCTCAACAAACCCCCAAAATACAAAAACAATACACCAAAGCACATAATATCAAAATTACAGAAAATTAGTGATGAAGACAAAATATAAAAGCAGTCAGAGAAAAAAAGACACATGTACAGAGGACCAAAGGAAATAACACAATAAAACTCTTATCAAAATTATGCAAGCTAGAAGACAATGTAGTATTATCTTTAAAACAAAGAAAGATATTTCTAAGCCAAGTATTCCAGAGAAAACCAAAATATCTTGATAAAATAATGGTGGGAAAGCTTTCCCCCCCCAAAAAAAAATGCTGACAGATTTATCACCAGTATAACAGCATAATCAGAAATATTTAGAAAATTCTTCAACCAAAAATAAAATAAGACTAGATAGAAATTTGGATCTACATAAAGAAAAATGAGCACCAGAAACAGCAAATATGGAGGTAAATATAGATGGCATTTTTCTTACTTTTAAATATCTTTTTAAAAAAATTATTTAAGGCATAAATGACAATAATGTGTTATGAAATTCAGACCATACGTAAAGTGAAATGAATGATAAAAACAGCACAAGTCATAGACTGGAAGAAATGCAAGTATATTGTTGCAAAGTTCTTATGCCATAATATTACTTGACAGGACACTGTGATAAGATGAAGATAAAAATTATGAACCCTAGAGTAACAATTTTTATGCTTTTTTAATGCATCGTTTTTATTATGCATTAATAAATAGCTAATACATTAAAGAAATATTCAATCCAAAAGAAATCAGGAAAAGAATATAAAATGAATGAAGACCAGATATGAATAGAGGGATATTTTAAATAAACCATATCAATACTTACATTAAATGAAAGTCTCCTAAACACCACAACTAAAAGACAGAGATTGCCAGACTCACTAAAATAGGAAGACCCAACTATATTCTAACAGCTAAAAAATCACATTTTAAATATAAAGACAGAAAAACAGAAAGTAAAGGAATAGAAAATGATATAGAAAGCAATCACTAATCAAAAGAAAGCTGGAATGGTGATATTAATCTCCACGTGAGTCTCAGAACAAGGACTATTACCACGGAAAAAGAATGACATTTCATAATGATAAAGGGGCCAATTCATCATGAGGACAAAAAGATATTAGATGCTATGGACCTAATAATAGAACATAAAAGTAGATGGAGCAAGAAATAGTAGAACTGGCGGCGCCCGGGTGGCTCAGTTGGTTAAGCGACTGCCTTCGGCTCAGGTCATGATCCTGGAGACCCGGGATCGAGCCCCACATCGGGCTCCCTGCTCAGCGGGAGGCCTGCTTCTCCCTCTCTCACTCCCCCTGCTTGTGTTCCCTCTCTAGCTGTGCTTCTCTCTGTCAAATAAATAAAATCTTAAAAAAAAAAAAAAAAGAAATAGTAGAACTAAAAGAAGCAAACAAACCAAAGTTATAGTTAAAGATTCCAACATCTTTCTTTCAAGAACTGATACGAAAGGCATACAGATAATCAATAAGGATGAAAGATGTGAACACCACTCTCAACCAACTTAACCAAAATGGCATTTATCCATCACTCCACCCAACAAAAGCAGGATACAAATTCTCTGAAGTGTGCACAAAATATTTACTAAGATAGACCATATTTTGAACCATAACATAGCCCAAAGAACTAAAAAAAAAAAAAAAAGAGAGAGAGAGAGAGAAGAGAAAAGAAAATGATGATAAGAAAGTGAAAACGCAAGCCACAGACTGGAAGAAAATATCTGTAAAACACATTTCATGAGGGATTTGTATCCAAAATATATGAAGATCTCTAAAAATTCAATGACATGGAGTTACAAATAAAAATTTTAAATGGTCCATATATTTGAACAGGCACTTCACCAAAGGATATGTAAGATAGCAAACAAGAAAAGAAAAATATTCTCAATGTCATAGCCATTAGGAAAATAGATACTAAAACTACTCTGAGAAATCACTTCACACTCTATGGAATGGCCATAATTTAAAAGCATTAAATAGGATATGGAAAAACTGAAATCCCCCTACACTGCTGAGGGAGAATGCAAACTATTACAGCCATTTGGAACACAGTTGCGTGGTTTCTTATAAAGTTGCACACACGTGGGGCGCCTGGGTGGCTCAGTTGTTAAGCATCTGCCTTCGACTCAGGTCATGATCTTGGGGTCCTGGGATCGAGCCCCACATCAGGCTCCCTGCTCAGCGGGAAGCCTGCTTCTCCCTCTCTCACTCCCCCTGCTTGTGTTCCCTCTCTCACTGTGTCTCTTTCTGTCAAATAAATCAATAAATGTTTATTAAAAAAATAAAAATAAAGCCACACACACACTTACCCTAGGAGCCACTAGTCCCATGAGCTCATGAAAGAAAATGAAATTCCACATAAAGACTTATATGTGGGTGCCCATAGGGGCTTTACTCATTGTTGCCTAAAAGGGGGAAGACCTTGGATGTCCATCAGTTGTGAATCATTGTGTAACTATGCCATGGAAAGTTCCTCAGCAAGAACAGACTACCAGTATAGATAATACACTCATTGCACTGAGTGAAAGAAGCCAGACATAAAAGTTTACATCCAGAGTGATTTCAATCACATAAAATTCTAGAACAGGCAAAACTATTGCGACAGAAAGCGAGTCAAGGGTTGTCAGTGATTGGGGAGGGAAGAGACCAACTGACTATAAATGAACATGAGAAAATTCTTCAGGCTCATGTAATGTTCTAGGTCACAAGTGGTTCCAAGACTACAAACACTGACAAAACTCACCGTATTGTATGTGGAAAACTGATTTATAGTGTGTCAATTACAGCTCAATAAAAAGGACAAAAATACGCTTTAGAAAACCATAGTCCAATTTGCTAAGAATTACCTAATTACAATGAGAGCAAAATAACTTATCTGTGGTTCCCAGAGATGAAGGGCTTTGTTCGAACACGAGGCAAACTCCAGGGCACTCAGTGTGACCTCTGGCACGAGGGAAGAACTGAAGAACTGTGTAATCAGAGTCCTGGAAATCGTTAACGGAAGGAACCCAGAAGGTTCCGGAAAACCTCTCTTTTCTTAAAGATCAAATTTCCTTGCTCCCTGAGAGCCAGTCCCTTCCCCCTGTCCTGCCACGGGGCCGGCAATGATTGCTTTTGCTGCAGGATACATGCAGGCGGCAGGGCTGAGTTCAACCCATGCACATGAGGGCCTGGAGACTTAGGGACGTGTTTTCATCAGACATGGTCAAGCTGAATGTGCCAAATAGCTAACGTCTTTTTTTTTTTTTTAAGATTTATCTATTTATTTGTTGGGTGGGGACACAAACAGGGGGAGCAGCAGGCAGAGGGAGAAGCAGGCTCCCTGCTGAGCAAGGAGCCTGACACAGGACTCCATCCCAGGGTCCTGGGATCACAACCCAAACCAAAGGCAGACATTTGTCTTATTTTTTTTTAAGATTTTATTTATTTATTTGACAGAGAGAAACACAGCTAGAGAGGGAACACAAGCAGGGGAAGTGAGAGAGAGAGAAGCAGGCTTCCTGCTGTGCAGGGAGCCCGATGTGGGGCTCGATCCCAGGTCTCTGGGATCGTGACCTGAGCTGAAGGCAGTCACTCAACCAACTGAGCCACCCAGGCGCCCCCAAAGGCAGACATTTAACTGACAGAGTCACCCAGGCGTCCCTGAATAACTAAGACCTAACGGGCCCCACGTGGGTGTCTACACTACACCCGTATCTTCTGCAGACCCCTGGCCACCTTCTGGAGTTCTTCCCTCTACCCCCACCCCAAAGGCAAAGCTAAAAACCAGAGGGTCCCTCCTGATCAACTCCCATTTCCATACCCACCCCCTGACCTGGTCTTCTGGATGTTTCCTACTGAGCGTTCCCTGCCACAGCCATTTTGGTCCATCCTGCCACATGGCCCCCATCTGACTCACCATCGTCTCATTCTTGAGGTGACTGTGTGAGTCTCCTCGGGGGTCTCCTGCCTCCATGACTGCCTGCTATCCCTTCTCACTGCAGCCAGACGGGTCTTCAAGAATGTCAGTTATCTGATTAGTGTCTGTCTGCCTCTGGACCATAAAGCAGACCTCATCTGTCTTGCTCACAGGTCCTAAAACAATGGCCAACACCCAATGAATGATTAACACATACTGAGTGAGTGCAAGAAAGTGTGCAAAACCTGCATGATCTCATAAAGATTGAGAAAAGGAAGGAACAGTGTTGAAAACATCAGGGCCAGGATCAGCCTCCAGCGATGCTGTGAGTCAGCGGTCTAAGGTACACCTGCCCTTTCAATCACCCTGGGCTCACGGGAAGCTCTTTGAAGCTAACATCCAATACGTGTGTTTGCACTGGCACATACTCCCAGGGAAGGGCAGAAATGGCTCCAAAAACCTTCCTCGGCTGCTCAGATGTGCCATGCTCCAGGACGAATGGAGAGCAAAGCAGGGGCACCATTACCCACTCCCCCTCGGACTTCTGAGCCAGGCTCTGTGCTAGGCAATGACACAAATCACTTCCACTTCAAAGCTGTTCTATCAGATGTTGTTCATCACCCCATTTCTAAGAAGAGGCAACCGAAATTCAGAGAGATCAGTAAACTTGTCAAAGACATACAGCCAGCAAGTAACAGAGCTAGGACTTGACTATGGGACCTGACCGGAGCACACTCACTGAATTTCTAAATATATTGCTTTCCGCACTTGTTTCATAGTAAGTTGTCTTCTATCCCACCCATTGATGTTATTTTTCATCACACGGTCACGTCAAACTGACATGAGAAAATGCACGGAGGAGAGGAGACTAAGCCGCAGGTGTCTGGCCGGCTTTGGAGCAGCAAGAGGACGCAGGGGGTGAGGGTGATCAGTCTGACCTCCCATGTCTAGACAGGTGGTGGGAAGACTGCTACTGGCAAAGAAAGCCCAAGAAGGAGAAGCAGGACACTTAGGATGAGCGAACTGAGATGTATGGAGGCTTGGCAAAAACACACATCACCGCCTCCCCAGGTCACCTGCCTCCCCAGGGTGGCTTGGAGTTGGCCCTCAGATTCAGTGACTGTGGCCTCATCTGCAATTTTGTCATCACCCCTGGGCAGCCTTCACTGGGCAGCACTCCCTAGCATATGCCATCCCTCCTTTTGACATACCCCCTGAGCAGCCCTCCCTAGCACGTGCCTAGAACACGCAGGGCACTGAGGAGATCTCTTCACAGGATGCAGTCGAGGGTTGGCTTAGGTCTCAGGACAGCTGTGTAAGAAGGCCTGGGAAATCTACCCCAGACTCGGCCCTTCTCATAAGACAACAAGGAGGGGTGTTCACTCTCCTCTCCCCATAGCCGGCACCTCCTGATGCTCACTCCCCCTCTCCTGGACTGCCACAGGGTAATGCCGGTTTTCTCCTCCCCAGGACCACACTGTGGGACAGAGTGTAACAGCCCATCTCTGAAAGGTAGAAGTTGATTCTATGATTCTTAGCACACTGAGAGTATCAGTATGTCAAGCTCACTCTCACAAGACCACAGTCCCCTTGCTTAGGAGAAGACAGAGAAATTTGCCTCCTTGGTAATACTGCTTTACCAGGCCAAGGGATAAACATACCATGGGAAGTCTGGTGTCCAGGCAGACCTATCAGAGAGATGCTAAGTGAGGGGACAGAACGTGCATGTGACCTCACGTTGGGCTTCAGTGTCCCAGGGATCATTTAAATCGATCGATGGGTGGGCCATCAACAACAAATAAATGAATGGTTGTGTACCAATAAAACTTTATTCAGGGGCGCCTGGGTGGCTCAGTTGGTTAAGCAACTGCCTTTGGCTTAGGTCATGGTCCCGGAGACCCGGGATCGAGCCCCATATCGGGCTCCCTGCTCAGCGGGAAGCCTGCTTCCCCTCTCTCACTCCCCCTGCTTGTGTTCCCTCTCTGGCTGTGTTTCTCTCTGTCAGATAAATAAAATCTTAAAAAAAAAAAAAAAAAAAACTTTATTCAGGAACACGGAATTTTCCGTTTCACATAAATTCCACATGCCATGAAATAGGATTGTTCTTTTCATTATTTTCAACCATTTAAAAATGTAAAACTGTTCTTGGCTCATGAATCCTACAAAAACAGAGAACATGGGGGCGCCTGGGTGGCTCAGTTGGTTAAGCGACTGCCTTCGGCTCAGGTCATGATCCTGGAGACCCGGGATCGAGCCCCGCATCGGGCTGCCTGCTCGGCGGGAAGCCTGCTTCTCCCTCTCTCACTCCCCCTGCTTGTGTTCCCTCTCTGGCTGTGTTTCTTTCTGTCAAATAAATAAAATCTTAAAAAAAAAAAAAAACTTAAAAAAAAAATAGAGAACATGATTTGACCCGAACTGTAAATCTAAAGCATCCTAAAGGTTATATCTTATCAGTTGAGGAAAAATTGCTGTGCAATATTTATGTATCAAACCCAATTTTAAACCTTCTTTCTTGTATCCCAGGGAGGTACCAAGTGGCTATATGGTGGACAATGTATTGTAATTCAGGGCCATATTTCACAATGGGTCCCCAAGTGGGAGACTGATCCTTAGGAGTGTTTGGATGTGGTCATTTTAATTAACACCTACATTTAATTGACAACTAATAGCCAGCAGGCGTTTCTGCTTAATAAAGCAAACAAAGGATTCATTTGAAGGAGGACAAGTTTTTTAATTTAATTTCCTTAAAAAAAAAAAAGACCAAAAAACTCAATGTGTGCCCATAGAGTGACAGAGAGATATATCCATTGGATAATTTTTAATTAAGGTGCATGAACCCTCACTAGCTAAAAGGTTTTCTTGGGGGAAAGATCTCAAACTGTTAACACATCAATATGTTTCTGTCCATTAGCTTTTCCCAGGGTGACAAGCATGGCCTTAATGGCAATTTTAAGGAAGGTTTTTTCTGTATCTTCAGGGCTGTTTAGTGATGAGGTCTTAGAAACAATGGGAACTCCTCGGGGGGGGAGGGTGTTCAAACTTCAGCTATAGCTCTAAATGACAAATTGTTACCTGGGGTTGTCAAAACAAGTAACACAAGCTGGCTATGTGTGGAGCCAGGATTCAGAGCAGGTACATGGGCGCCAACTCTACCTGCCACCGAGGCTTTCACAGAAGGATCTAGAAAAGCAGTCAAATAAAAAACATTCATACCAGCGTTTCCAACACATTCTGAATCCTGCTGTGCTAACAGCACCCCATTTCATCCTCACAATGATCCCCGAAGCACATACTAGTCACATTTCTCTTCTCCAAATAGAAACACTGAGATTTGGAAATTACAAATGACTCGCCCAAGGTCTTTTAACAAATACTAGTGGAATACCCATTTGTCGCGGACGGAGCTCACACCCAGTGGGGGAAGCAGACCGTCAAATAATTGTCCAGACACATATAAAGCTACAAATTGCAGGAGTGCCTTGGGTGACTGTCGGTTAAGCGGCTGGCTCCTGGTTTCAGTTCCAGTGATGATTTTGGGGGTCGTCTGTGCTCAGCGTGGAGTCCCCTTGAGGACTCTCTCTTACTCTCCCTCTGTCCCTCACCCCGCTCCTACCCTCTCTTTCTCTCTCAGAATAAATATGTAATTCTTTTAAACAAAGCGACATTACAAATTGCGTTAACTGCTAGTTAGAAAAACTGTCGGGAGCCGTAAGCATATATAGGAGCTGGTAATCGCTGGCAACGTGTCCCGACCTCAGAGCCACGCTATTGCTAAGTGGGATCAAACAGCAGAAGACGCAAAAATACACATTCTCTGTAATAATTGTCCTATTCATTTTTTAGGACTGCCATGACAAAGTACCACAACTGGGTGGCTTAAAACAACAGAAATTTATTCTCTCACAGCTCTAGGGGCTCAAAGGCCAAAATCAAAATGTCTGCAGGGCTGGCTGCCTCTTGGGAACTCAGAGGGCGAACCTGCTCCATGCCTAGGAGCGAGCCAGTGGCTAATGACAGTAGCCCGGGGTGTTCCTGGGCTTCTCAATATGCCACTCCCGTCTCTGCCTCCATCTTCACATGACCGGGGCTCTGTGTGTCTGCCTCTGTGTCTTTTCCTTTTCTTTCAAGCACACCCGCCATACTGGATCAGGGTACCTCCTAAGGACTTCGTCTGAGCCACGAGTGCATCCAGAAAAATTCTATTTCCACCAGGTACCGGAGTTGAGAACTTCAGTACAACTTTGCGGGGAGGTTGGGGGGGGTGAGACACAATTCAACCCAAAACAATTGTCTTTATCATCTTCTCTGGGGTTCCCCCCCACCCGCCGGGTTTTCAGTATCATGTCAGAGCCTGAAAGAAGCAATGCAGGGTTGATCTTCTAGGTCCTAAAAGCAAGCCAACCCCCGCGGAATGATGGATAGTTCTAAATTGCTGTTACTGTAACGAGGGAATGCTAAGGGCCAGAAAGAGAGAGAGAGAGACCGGAAATGATACCAAAGAATGATCTTTTCCGTCACATGTGTCTTTGAACAGCATCCTACCGAAGGTGACTTCGTTGCCTACCCAAAGCCGAAGCCTCTCTAAAACCTTTCTCACGACTCACAGCGGGCCTGGCTTTCACAGGCACTTCTTGCAGAAGGCGCTCTTAGGAAGGAGGTTCCCACCATCAGCGTTTCAGCTCACTACGGTCAGTCACGGTTAGCAAACTGGAGAGCACCTGGGACCATAAGACTGGACAGAACCAAGTCCATGTGGGGACACACAGCCTGACCCGGGGGAAACAGAACCTTTCCAACAAATACAAATTGGTGCAAGGAGGCAACCCGTCTGCGAGGGAGCAGAGCAGCAGCACGAGGGGCAGGAGGTGAACTAAGAGTTGAGAAGTGAGGACACCTGGACGGGCTCTGACTCCAAGGCAGCTGGCCACGTCCAGGGCTCGCTGCTCACCTCCTCCTCACCGCCGCACCCTCACTGTGCCCTGCTGGCATCCTCCACGGCTCGTGGGCCGATTCTGCAGCCCCAGGCTGTGCCTGAGCACACTGTGCCCCCAGATGCCACAGAAAACCCTCAGGGATGCTGCAGGACCCTCACCACCAGGGAAGGGTCAGCCAACTCTCTATGAAAGGCCAAACGGGAAATATTTGGGGCTCCAGGGGCCGCGGAGGGTCTGTCACAACTACTCGGCTCTGCTGTGGCTGTTGCCCTCACCCCAGGGTTTCCCAGGCGAGGGCAACTTGCCCCCAGAGGACATTTGGCACTTTGTGGACCCATTTTGAGCTGGTCCCAACCAGGGCCGGGTGTATTGATTTGCTAGGGTCACTGCACCCGGGCACCGCCGGCTGGGAAGCTTAAGTCACAGAAATGCACTGTCTCCTGTTCTGGGACGGGAAGTCCAAAATCGGCGCCAGCAAGGCCCATTCCCTTGGGGGGGGGAAGGAGCCTCTGCTCCACACCTGTCTTCTAGCTTCAGGTGCTTTGCTGGTAATCTCTGGTGTTTCTTCACTCTGAGGCATCCCCCAACCTCCGCCTTCATTTCACGGATGGGACGTGCTCCCTGTGAGCCTGTCTGGGTCCAAATCGCCTCTTTTTGTAAGGACACCCGTTGGACTGGTTTGGGGCCCAGTCTAATGACCTCGTTATAAGTAATCACTTCTGCAACAAATGTATTTCTAAATAAGGTCACATTCTGAGGTATTTGTGATGTAGGAAACAGAGGCAAAAGAAAAGTTATTAAATTTCCTTACTACCTCCAGCCCACCGACAAGTCCTTGAAACAGGCAGAAGGACATTCCTCTAGGAACTCAGCTGCCCAGATATTAATAATTTGTTAAGGGCAAAAGGTCATCTTAGCCTGACCTTCAGGATCCTGTAAGTCGACTTGAACATATAAAAATTCCTTTGGAGAATTCCTTTACCTCTGCCCTCCAAGATGATGTTGGCAATCATCCCCCAAGCCTATGACCCACAGATACACATCTGAAGGTCTCATGGCTGAGGGCTTACTAGACAGTAATAAATGACCTTTTCCCAAGAATAGCCAGCCTCCTCAGGATCCTGGAAATCTTGTTTCCAAAATTCCTTAGAGACTTACGCTATCCCTAACCCCCTCCCAACTTAAGAGTATAGAATGGGCCACTCCTCATGACCCCAGTGCCTCTCTTTCTGCCCACAGGTCCTATCCCCATGCTTTAATAAAACCACCTTTTTGCACCCAAGATGTCTCAAGGATTCTTTCTTGGCTGTTGGCTTCAAACCTTAAAATCCTCCCTCCATCACCAGGAGTTAGGATTTTCACAAATGTATTTGAGCAGGCACAGCCCAACCCATTACAGGAAACCACTGATGTCTCGTGGGTGGAAGCTAGGGGCATGTTACACGTCCACATGTCCTACAGTGGCCAGGGCAGTCCCTCAACAAAGAACCAGTCAGCCCAAATGGCAGTTTCAGACTCCCCGGTGTAGACTTGTCTGGGGGAGGTTACTTTCCAACAGGACTGCCGCCGGGGAAAGAGCAAAACAACCACCTGGAAAGAAACTTTCCATTTTTGGTTTGAGCTTGTCTGTGTCCAAAAGCTTTAGGGGCTCTTCTGTTTGTTTGTTTTTAAAGGTTTACCCAAATCAGTTTTTTTTTTTTTTAAGTGCAAAATTCCTTCTATCTTCTTCCCATTCCTTATCTGTCTGTACCGTTTCGAAATTCTCAGAGTGCTGCCGGCATTCTGTTTTCTGTACCTTGATGTGTGCAGAGACGGATTAATACTACTTCTAAAGAAATTCATTTTCTCCTCTCTGGCAACAAAGGTGATACACGGGAGAGATAAATCACAGGAAACAACCATTAGCACAAGAGTGAGCTCAGCCAGCTGCTACAGAAGGAACCAGGGTTCCAGTTGCTTTCACTTAGTATATTTCAGCTGGGAGACCAAGTGGTAAATAAAAATTAAAATTAACATTTAAATGAACTCTGATGGCGGTTGAGGATTTTTGTTATTCACATGGTTAAACCTTAGACGGAAAAGAGAAAGGATTTATAGTCAAATTCCCTATGACAAGACCACTTAGCACAAGTAATTAGCAAAAGGAGCCAAATTTTTCATTCCTGGCATCCCCCTCAACCCCGACTTCTCCCCCCCCAACCCCCGCTCAGTGACCAATAAAACAGGAGGAAACTGTTCTCAAGTGAGAAATAAGATAGCAAATTTAAAATTACTTACTCTCCTAACTTCTGCACAAAATCAAGGTGTATCATGGTCGTGCCAATGAGAGCAAATGTGTTTCTTTCCAGGGGGTGGGAAAGCAGATCACAGAAAACCTAGTTCTACACTTTCATTTCATCAATGAGAAAATGGAGACTCACAGAAAAGCAATTTGTCCAAAGACGTGGAGAAAGGTCCCAGCAGATGCTGGCCTGAAACTAGAGTGCCCGCATCTCCATCTGCTGCTAGGAGATGCGGTTGGGGTTCTCTTGGACAGCTCATTAATGCCTAAAAGCCTCCAGTTCTGCCTTAGCCTGGGAGAAAGGGGCCCCGCTCTGGTCCTCACCCAGTTGAGCCCTCCCTCCCCAGAAGGCCAGGAGTCTACAGGTCTATGGGGATGTGCCCACCCAGAGTCCCCAGCCCCAGCTGCCCAGACCTTCAAGGACCTGGTACACCAGAATGCCTTCCAGACGACCCTCTGCCTCCTCCCACAGCTGGGGAAGGCTCTTCAGAGGTTCATCCCCAGGAGAGGGTCACATCCCTATAGGTTAGGATGTCCACATGCTGTGCTGGAGGCTTCTCCGGGAGAACAGAGCCAAGGCCAGGGAAGGGGGGCGGGGGTCTGAGGGCTGGGGGGCTGAGGCCAGCACCCCCTGCTTAGCCACCAGCCAGCGCAGACCTTATAGGATTCCAAAATCCTACACTGGAACTTGGCTCTCCAGGTCGGTACGTAGGTGCGTGCACAAGACAGGATGAAACGTACAGCACTCAACAGTTGCCTGGCTTGAGCAATCTTGGGCCCCACGAATGTTAGGTGAGGTAACTGGAGACGTAACAGTGGCCAAGACCTGGAGTGGGCCGGCAGAAGGGTCTTGGTCTATTTTGACAATCCGCGCCAAAATAAGAAAATAGATGGATTAAGATAACATAAAATGATGTGAAAAGAGCTGAAATAATAAAATGAATACGATCGAATAGAAAATACTGTGAATGTCTTTAGGCCCTGCATCCACAAGGCTCACTAGACACATTATTGCTGGTGCCCAGGATTCCTGCTGGTCCAGCTCTCTGACCTCTCCGGGGCTAGCCACTCTCGTCTTCCGGTCTTTGTGAACTTGCTCCCTTGGGTTCTCACATTTCAGAAAGCATCATAAATACTGGCGACCAATCTCCCTCTCCCTCCTTCTCTTTGCCCACCAACATCCTCAACTACCCCACCCCCAACCCCCAAAATGCAGCTCTTGCTGCATTCCTTCGCAGAGATAATCCCAGGAGCCTTGGGTAGGATCTCCTTTCTTTTCCATTATGCCAACGCACCACACTTCATGCTGTGTTTCGCCTCTTCTGCCCTGGCCTGGGGGACAGTCACGCCTGCACATTCAGGAACAGCCCTGATTAGGAAAGGCTCCTGTAGTGCCTTCTGCCCTGTGGGAAAACGGCTTCTAGGACCCGTGACTTTTGCCTAGGAGGGAATTCAGTAAGGCAAGTGGGTCTCTGCATCAGTAACTGAACAGAAAGTACTTCTGGGTGGTCTACCGGGTGCCAGGCACTTGACGCCTTATCTCATTTCATCCTTATACGTCCTGGGAGGGAGGTGTCCTCCTCCAGTTTGCAGGGGAGGGAAACAGAAGTCCAGAGAGGTTGAGCCATTTGCCATGGGTCACACAGCTATCAAGCAGTGGAGCGGGGACTCACACCTGAGTCTGGCTGACTTGGGTAAGCATGCTTCTTCTGTTTCTCTGGGCCATCTCTCATGCGTGGGAAGATACCAGCTTCTATAATTCCTCTTCTTTATTATTATATTATTTTATTATTATATTGTACTTATATTATTTATGATTATAAAATGTCTCACATACATCTTCCTGCATTCAACCTTCGCCACAACCCAAAAGCCCACATTTTTTTTAATTTTTATTTTTTTAAAGATTTTATTTATTTGTTTGACAGAGAGAGACACAGCGAGAGAGGGAACACAAGCAAGGGGAGTGGGAGAGGGACAAGTGGGCTTTTCACTAATGCAGGGCTCAATCCCAGGACCCTGGGATCATAACCTGAGCTGAAAGCTGATGCTTAACGACTGAGCCACCCAGGCGCCCAGGTTTAAATGTGTAAACAGAGGCTCAGAGTGTCAGAGAGGATTCCATGTCCCCTGAGCTGGTAAACCGTGAAATCCCCAGCAACATGGAGGATGCTCCCATCACCTCTAGCCTTCCCCAGAAGGCATGGATGGAAGAGCTCTACAGTAGCGTCTGCTCTCTTTTAACTCACAGAGAAGTCCTCCTGACCCTGAGTGCTAATGCCCACGGCACACTGGGAAAACAAAAACACAACACAAAACTAAAAGCATCTAATTGCAGAAGTCACTCTTAAGGGGCACCTGGGTGGCTCGGTCAGTTCTGCCTTCGAATCAGGTCATGATCCTAGAGTCCTGGGATCAAGCCCCACATGAGGCTCCTTGCTCAGCGGGGAACCTGCTTCTCTCTCTCCCTCTGCAGCTCCCCCTGATGTGCTCCCTCTCTGTCAAATAAATAAAATCTTTAAAAAAAAAAAGAAGGTCACTTCTTCAGTGCTTTAAGAGGATCTCAGATGAAGCCAGACTGAGATTCACAATCTGTTTTCAGAACTAGTAGGTCATGGCCCCCACCATGTCCGTGCTCCAGTTGCCATCCGTTGGAGTCTGGGGGGAAGGAGGGTTGTGTGACGGAGGCGCAGGGAGAAGCTCTGGGGGGAGGCACAGTGACATGTCTTCCGTGCTTTGCCAGACCCCATGGGTTCCAAGAGGGCAAAGGGGTGTTAGGAGCGAACAGAGCTCTTTCCATGAAGGATTTTGTGAGATTCTGCAAAGTTGCCTCGGGGTCCATATGACAAGATATTGCCCGGTGTGTCAGGCAGCGGTACCCTCCTCCTTCTACAAGGAGCTCAGTATCCCACTGCTGGCTTGGGACTGGTGGCTCTGGGAACAAGGGAGCAGCATCCTTGTGTGGACACGGGTGTGGCCCCAGCGGGCAACTCCAGGCGTAAGCTTCCACGGGGAGCTGTGGGGGAAGGGCCCGGAGCGTTTGATGCTGGGAGCAGGTTGCACACCCTTTGAGGACTCCCAGGACTTTCAGAGGGAAGGAAGGTGTCTGGGGGGGAGTGGGTGTGAGCAAGTGGGAAGAACTCACGGGGGAAATCTGAGTTGCACGAATTCTGCGCCTTATGATTGTCAAGTTTGGGAATGCTCGGGGTATATTTGAGTTTCCATGTTATCTCATCAGCCCTGTTTGTGGCATCGGCTGCAAAACTGACTCTTCCGGACTTGAGGAATCCCCAAATGCCCCTTCACTGAGCATAGGTATTTAGAGCACAGAGTTTAAGGTGGGACCATCTGGACTGGTGTCTCTACCAGCTTTGCTACCTTGAAGTACTGTGATCTCCCTGTGCCTCTATGTTTCCTGCTGAAAATGGGTATATCATTGGTACAGCTCCTGCTGCTTATCTTATAGGCTTGTGTTTTTGCCCAGAGCCTGGTCGATGTTAATTTATATTATTATAAATTAAATGTAGTTAAGTGTTTTTAGTTGTTTTTTTTAAGATTTTATTTATTTATTTGACAGAGACAGACACAGCAAGAGAGAGAACAGAAGGCGGGCAGTGAGAGAGGGAGAAGCAGGCTTCCCACCAAGCAGGAAACGCAATGCGGGGCTCGATCCCCAGACTCCAGGACCATCATCTGAGCCGAAGGCAGACACTTAGTGACTGAGCCACCCAGGCGCCCCTTAAGAGTGACTTCTGCAATTAAACTGTCTTGCATTCCTTTTCTACAACTGCCTTGGGCTTGACCTCTCCTTTGAGAAAATGGTATGCACAGGCTTCAACTTGGGCCTGGGAGAAAAGCAAGCCTACAGCGCTCCCACAGGTGGGCTTGGTGCCTCTGAGAGCCAGCCCAGGAAAATACATTTCTCACAGGCCGCGAGCAGGGGACTCAAGTTCAAATGCTAAGCCAACCTCTTACTGGCAGGGAGATTCTGGGCAGATCACTTCACTTCTCTGTTGGTCCATGCCTCTCCACGCAGCCTGGGAAGGGCGCGATAGCTCCCTCTGCGACCTCTAACATAACATAATGGATGGGCCAGGGAGCGTGTCACGGTTCAGGTGACTCGTACCTCCGCAACACAGCCCACAACCTCGCCGTGTCACCAAGCCACGTACAGAAGCAGGGCCTTCTGAACAAGCATGTACATGTGTGAGTTCCAAACGAAGACACTTAATAGCAAACATTATTCCTATTATGAATACAAGCAGCTGAAGAGCTACAGAAAGACGTTTTTATGGTCAGACAGGGAAGGCGGCATCATTTCAATCCTGTTAAATCCTAACACCTTGCCCTACTAACCACACACACACTGCTAGTCTGCCTTCAGATTATCCTTGCAAATAAAAGACCGTTATTTCGCTATTACTGAATTCCTGATGCCTTTCTCATTAAGGCATATTTGAATGTTTTTCCTCTCCCCATAAACTGGTGGATTGGTGAAAATTCCTAACATGAGGCTGTTTGTGCAATAAATAAAAAGGCACAGGTTCTGTTCAGGTTTCAAAGTAAACAAATAAAAAAATAACTTAATCCGTTAAATTATTCGACCTCACTTCCGCTCCCCCTCCCTCCCTTCTTAATCACACACAAAGAGCAACAGGAGCTGGAAACTTCTATGGGGCCTCCCCAGCTTTCTCTTAGAATGGCCCTGGCTTGTGGTAGATAAGGAATAAATAGCCAGTAGGAACAGAGCCTAAAAAGGCTCTCCTCCCTCTCCTAAAAAACCCCTGCCCTTCATGAAACCAAAGGAACATTTTTCAGAAATAAAAATGAGAGATTAAAAAGAAAATGCGGTATGCCTGGCTGAAAATACAAGGCTTTCAGCATTTCCCCTGGCTGCAATTAGGTCTCTAGCTTCTCTGAAAGCCGGCTAAGTCTCCTAAGTAATGCAGACATGGCCCCAAATACCAGATCACTATCATTGGGCTTTATTTGTACAGCAGAGATGACTTGATATTTGTAATTATATCAGTTGGGAAGTAAACAGGTCTTACTTTTACAGCTTGAGTAAAAGCTTTCAGAGTCCCCGGAGTACCGTGCATGAAATCCAGCTTCAAAGAGCTCCCAGTGCCCTGTGTGAGGATCACTGTGGTGCTTTGGGAAGGCATCAGTCCATGTGGAGCCCCTGTCACCGAGGAACCCTGCTACTGACATCGTGCAGTCCTTCCAGGACTGTCCCTCCCCACGTGCAACTGCACACAACGCCCGATGCGAGGCAGCTACAGATCCACGATGTCCCAGTGCGCCCCACGGACCCAGATCAGCTCCTGGGCCAATAACGAAAGCCATTAGCAGATGATTAGCTGAAGACCTTGGCTAAAAATGGGCGGCTTCTTGCTTCCCCACGTCTGGCCAGACATGAACGCTGCAAGAATAAGGTCAGGGCAAGACTTATTCTCTGCAGTGGGGAAAAGGCAGCTGCATTTGTCACAAGACTGGGAAGGGCAGGGGAAGCCGTCAAACCCCCCAGTTTCTCTCTCAACACAAGCCATGCCACCCTTCTACCCGACTCGGCCACAGAACTTCAAGGGATTCAGCCAATGGATTCCTGACCTGGCTACATGTTAGATTTTATTTTTTTTTTTTTAAGATTTTATTATCTATTTGCTAGCGAGAGCGAGAGACAGAGGCAGAGGGAGAATCAGACTCCCCGCATAGCAAGGAGCCCCATGTGGGACTCGATCCCAGGGCCCTGAGATCATGACCTGAGCTGAAGGCACTCGCTTAACTGACTAACCCGCTCAGGCGTCTAGATTGTTTTTCTATAGTTTATATAGTCTGCTATAGACTTAAGTCAACTCTTTTGGGGTACAGTCTGAGAATCTGTATTTTATAAAAAGTGCCCCAGCTGGTCCTGACACAGGTCACCCAGTACCATGACTGACCATGACCTATGACTTGAAAGCCATAGGTTAGAAACACAGGTGAGAACACTTCTCTGCAAGCAAAAATGACACTGAAACTCAGCTGTGAATGACGGGGTTGCTTCTTGCAAACACCCTGCAGATTAATTTATGGGATGAGATAGGGAACATCTTTGTCTCTAAGGCAGATTAGAAGTTGTCTACAGTTTCTTGGTCTCCTGACTCCATGTGTTTGGAAACAGCACCTCAGTTTTTCTTTTGGAGGATCACCCTCCCTTCCTTCCTGTCTCCCCAGTGAGTAAGGTGGGCTCCACCCAGCTCCAGCTCCAGGAGTTGGTATGGAGTCCGGCCTGGCCAGTCAGAACATTCCAGGCCCTAGGGAGCCCTAACTGGTTCAGGAACAAGTGTGTAAGGAGTTAGGCCCATTTCAGACAATCTTTCAGAAACACAAGAGAATGAAAATAGCTGTTGGGACCGTGGGTTGTGAGGAAGACGGCCTCCCCATGGGGTAGATGTGACACAGACCAAAATGAGGGAAAAGGCAAACACAGATGACCTTGTTCAAGGTCCCCGTGTGGTTGCTCCAGAACTCTTAGGGTTTTGAACTAACTCTTCCCTCCCCGCTTCTCTATTCCTTAGCAAGCCTGAGTTAGATTCCTGTCAACCCAAAGCCCTGGAAACACAATGGGCCAGCCTCAGAAGCCACGAGCAGTGTAGGCTTGCTAGAGCACGGTGGAAGAAGAACATCATTTCACCAATGTTTACGGAGCCCCCCACCCCCCAGGCAGGGAGGGAGTAGGACGTCAGGCCCAGCAAATACAAAGATAAACAAGCCGCCCACCATGCTCAGGAGAGGCTCACCGCTCGCAGGCAGGCAGGTGACTGCCGTTGGAAGCGGGGTTGGAAGGAAAGCTACCTCCCTATTCTTCTAGTTGCAGGAAAGGTCACAAAATTACTTTCAAGCTTTAGTCTCCCTCTGGTGCAGCTGAAATAGCTTTTCCCAAAGGATGAGGGAAAGTGTCACACTCTAACCAGAAAACAGCACCAGCAAAAGAGAGGAAGAGTTCTTTCATTCACGTAGCAAACATGCGAGTGGTGCCTGCGGTGGGCAAGGCTCCCGGCAAACAGCAGTAATCAAGTCAGACAAGTCCTTGGGCTCAGAAATGAGGGTCCCTGGGTCTTACATTCTATGTTGTGAGGGGATGGGGGGGTGGGGCGTGGAGGGAGAGGCAGGAGGAAGACACAGCAAATAAATCATCCTGGGAAGTGATTTGTGAGACAAAAGAAAGAAAACTGTTTAGTGTGGTAGTCACCCCGTAAGTGGGGCTGGGGGGTCCCTAAATTAGGATAGTCAGGGAAGGTGTTTCAGAGCAAATGACATTTAAGCTGAGTCAAAGTAATTGTTTCTTCCACGGAGGAGCAAACAGACCTAGGTTCAGGTGGGAATCTGTAAGGACAGAAAGCAGGAGCTGTACTGAGCCCATGGGCTCAGGTTCTGCACTGTTTCGGTGCCTGATTGCTCCAGCATTTCGGGTCCCCGGTCAGAAGTTGGTCTGAGATCTACCCTCCTGTAATATACAGACCCATTACCCAGAGCCTGGCAGCCCTGCTGGCTTCCTGCACCTGAGGGACAGGTGGAGGGCTGAACTTGAAGACCAGGGCCCTTCTGATGGCTCCGGAACCAAACCTGGTTCTAACCATAAAACTCAAAGCTCGTTCTCCTGCCTGGAAAAAGAAACCAAATCCCATCAACCACTGAGCAGAAGACCCCAGCCTCCCCAGAGCCAGAAATGAGGGGACTCCATGCCCCTTTGCCTTCCTGCTTGGAGATAAGTCACTAGGGTATCTGTGTGTCTCCAGCAGAGCCAGAGAGCGCCAGGAAAATGCCAAGCCCACCTCTTAAGTATTGATTCTCAAGCAAGTTTAGAGCTGTGTGGATTAGGCACCAGGGCTAAACCCGCTTTAGTAATTGGGAGATCAGACAATTGCTTTTATGCGCTATTTGAAGCAGTTTTCCTCTGGGGGCTTTCTTTCTTAATGCATTTCAGATTTGGTCCAGAATTTTAGAATAGCGGTAGCTTATGTGTGCTTAGAAAGATAGGAAGAGAAAAACAAAAGATTCAAATAGTGCTTTTAGCTTTCAAAGGCAAGCAATCTTTTTGCCAGGGCCTGTTTCAAAATGCATTAGCCTCTTTTACCCGAAAATCGCTGCTTGCTCTTCCTGGTCTCATCGTGTGTGGTGTGTGTGTGTGTGTGTGTGTGTGTGTGTGTGTTAACATGAAAGCCTGTGCCTTCTGTTCCGAGGCTTTGGGAATTGCCAAGACTATGCCAGCAAACACTCACCCCTGCTCATTTCCTCCCCAACCCTCTGTCCCTTTGCCACCATGTGTCTTCGTGAGCTTTACCATGCTATCAAAACCGAGGGAAACACTGGATGGGTGCTCCTCGTGAGAATTTTGCAACATTCTTTACAACACTGCAGGAAATTCCACCCAGAGTGTGTGTCGTCAGAGTAGGTCTCTCCATCACGTTTACAGAGCCTGCGACAAGAGTACACACAGAACCCTACACATACTGCACTCAAGACGCACCCAGGGCTTGGTCCCCTCCTTCTCACCCTGCGCCCCATAGCCTGTTCCCTGGGACCCACCTTCCACTGGCCCCTGGCAAGCCTGAGTGGTGGTAAGCAGGGCAGGGTAGAAGCAGGCCCAGGACTCCAGGGATGACAGGACCTGCCCATATCGGTGATAGAGACTGGCCTGGAGCCAGGTCTGCAGGCCCCCTCTGCTGCCTGAGGATTTCCAGAGAGTTGTACACACTCCCCAAATATGTCATCTGAGCAGAAGGAGAGGCAGCAGCCCAGTCACCTGGGGAGGCAGGTCTGGGGGATTCAGGGTGGGCAACCCTACACAAGAGCATGTCTCCCGCAGTTTCCCAGGCTGGACCTCCGGTGGTCTCCTTATGCCCCACATGCCTGCACCCCAGCCCCACGCCCTTGGGGGTCCCGTCAGCTTTCCCAGCTCTTGCCCATCATGCCCACTTGCTCAACTGGGTACCAAACACTCAAAACACTTCTTCCAAAACCAAAGCAAATAAACAAAAAGTCTTTATTTGGGGGTTCCAACAAACAGGACCTCCTACCTTCTACCTAGCCTGGGCCCCTAGCACAGATCCCCCTTGCCCAGGGCTGAGGAGGGGTTTTGGCCGAATGAACTAGATTGGTTGCTAGCCCAGCCAATTACGATGGACTGAGTGGACAGCGCCTACTCAGTAAGAGCGCTTCAACCTTCCATTGAGAACGTATTGTCTTGCCAAGCGAGGAGAAGCCCTGCTATCGCTGTTGATCAGGATACCCTGGCCTCCCCTGGCCATGTGAATACCAGGGCTGTGACAGCTGGCGATGTCCCACCCTGATGGACACCCTAGTTGGACACACCCAAATGTCTCTGAGTTACGGCTCCATGGATCTTCAAAGCCTCCATGGATTCTGCCCTTCCCAAAGCTGTCCTTTAGCTCTGCCCTCCACTCTGCCAGGCTGCACATACACTTCCAGTACATTCCATTCTACTAAGTTAGCCAGAGTTGTTTTCTATTGCTTGCATCCAAAAAGCCCCAGCAGATAACCTTAACCATGCAGCCTTTACGGTGTGGAGGAAAAGAGCTGGACTTCACCTACTCCAACACAGGAGCATGGCATCAAATCTGAAAGAACATTAGGTTTCCTTCGGGTTGTGTGTGCCTGCCGAAACCCACTAGGAGGTGGATGGCTCCTCCATCCTCCCCACCCTCCCCACCACGGCTACACCACAGCCTGCTCCTCCTCCATACAACCAAAACCTGAATGAGCCCTCAGCTGGCTCTCTATCCTCATCTGTCACTTCCTCTTATACACCCTCCGGTCTAGAAGCACCGATCCACTCGACCACCTCTCTTTTAAGTCCTACCATAATGTATTTCTAAATACTTCATTATGGATGGTGCAATATTGGGAATGTAGCGGATAAAGATCCGGCTCTAAAGGTAATTGTTCCAGAGGGTGCTGGCTATTCCATCGGGACCTGACTGTAGCGAGGAGACAGTCTCAGTTAGGAATACATCGTTCTTTAACATCTCTCTCACCGATCGATCCACCAATCAATCGATAGACCTATCCATCTATCTCTTTGATCTCCATTTTGAAGAAGCGTAGATCACACCCTGGACTAAAGGCCTTCCGCAGGCAGCATAGCTAATGGGGAAGGCAGTCACATAGCATTTCTTTTTTTATTAGAATTATTTTTATTGTTACTTCGGAGGAAGTACTGTTCAGAGGGTGCATGACTGACTGACGCCTTGGGAAACGTTGATGTACCTGATAGTTCCCCAATTAGGATATTTGGAATGTTTTATTCATTCCTGTGAGTCTCAAGCATCTGGTCCTCTGGCTGATGGTGGGTAATCAGAAGTTCAATATAAAGTGGCTGAATTAATAAGTAAAAGACCATTCATTGTCAGTAATTTGGAATTGATAATGCAACTTGAGCAAAGCAAAATAATAATAGTAACAATGCAAAGATGTGCATATTGAATTTCTTACAGATAATAGGGCTTAAGCATTTTGTCATTGTGTTGCCTGTCAATCACTTATCACTTCCTCCAGCCACGTCTCATCTACTCATGGAAACAGTCCTGGTGGAATGAGGCAGTTGACCCTTGACTACCTGTCACCTGGATTCACTGTGCACAGGCTCGAGCGTCCTATCCTCGGGGTTGAGTTCCCTGCACTGTCCCCACCCCCAGAAGTTATTTGGTTTTCCTGCTAGATGATGCCTGAGCTCCCTAAACTATTCCCTTATAGCCTTGATCAGTTTTTAATTACAGATTGATTTGGATGCTCATTTGATTACTGTTGACCTTTCCTGCTAGACTCTAAGCTTCCTGAGCAGAGAGGGTCCATCTGTTTTGTTTACTCCTCTTCCCGGCTCCCAACACGGGGCTATCGCTTAGTAGGTGCTCAATAAACACCTAAGAGATTAATGAACAAACCACTTCTGTGTGTGATTATTTTAAATAATTAGGCAATTCAGGCTCTTGCAGTAATTCAGATAAGCCCTGCCTCCGATTTAACAGTTTGAATAATAAAAGAGGTCTTTTTTTTTTTCAAGATTTATCTATTTGACAGAGAGAGGGAACACAAGCAGGAAAAGCTATAATCAGGAGAGGAGACGCAGGCTCCCCACTGAGCAAGTAGCCTGACGCGGGGCTCGATCCCAGGACCCTGGAATCGTGACCTGAGCCAAAGGCAGACACTTAACTGACTGAGCCACCCAGGTGCCCTAAATAAACAAGGTTTTACATTTATCTGTCAGACAAGACCCTAACAAAACCCTTTAGAAAGTATCAAGTTTAAAGGTCTCGGTGGGAGAGGGGAAAATGCCCTTTGCCCAGTCTAGTGCCTCACACAGGATGGGCTCCTCTCCTTACTAAGCCTTTGTCCCCAGTATAAAACAATGGAAGGACATTCCCTCCGGGAACACCAGGAACCATGCTACCATTTCACTCTTGACTCTGCCTGTTCCTTTCTTTCATACTGAAAAATTCATTGTCTTGTCCAGAATCACTCTGTTTTCATGCCTCGGGAATGATTCCTTGTAGTTGGTCCCACGTGTTATTATTCTTCCCTGGCTAATATTCCCAGTGTAGAACTGGTCCTTGTTCAATGCTTCTTCTTTCTATGGTGCTGCTCCTCAGGACACACAGTTTCCTCTATCTCCATGGTCCTTGTATTGGGATTTCCAAGAACACAACCCACAAAACTACCCAGATTTCCCTCCCTTTCAAGAGCAAGACTCCCCACCTTTGCATAGGGTATGTTCAACACCATGTGTGTGTTGCTTCTGAGGAGTCAAGGTACTTTGGGAGAGGAAACCCATTACCACTCAGACCTCTGTGTGAGTCCTGGAATACAACAGGACTCGTTCTTCTCCCCCAAACTGGCAAGTTCACATAGTGGCCCTGCCGAGCTGGCTCCTGGTGGGGGGACAGCCACCTGACTTCTCACTTCCTGGGTGGCCCGCTGGTATCCACTAACCCATCTGCATTTAGGTGGCATATCTGAAATGCAGACCATGCCCTGCCCCCCGTGGACCTTTCAATCCACTTATTCTCCGGGTCAACATTTTGTAGACATTCACTGTGAAGCCAACACCTGCACCGTGACAAACCAGATGGCAAGTTTCAGCCACTGTGGGGTTTCTATTTTCTGCTGGGGAAGGTGGACATGGACAGATACCAAAGCCCCCCATTGCCCTTAGGGTGAAACCCAAACCTTCTTTGAGGGGCAGTCAAAGCCCTTCAGGATGCGAGCCTCCTTGCCTCTTTGCAGCATGTTTTTAGATACATCCGAGAATCATCCTCAACACCACCTTTGTGGGTATTCTGAACTACCTGCAGGTCATCAGATATGTCATGCTCTTTCCTGCCTGGCCTTTGCTCAACTCTGTCCCTTCTGTGCATCTTGGTTTTCTTGTTTTCCTTCCCGACCCTCTCCCTAGAAACCATCTATTCATTATTCAGTATTCAGCATATAGGTCACTCTCTCCAGGAAGTCCTCCATGATGCCTTCCTCCCCAGCTGAGGGCAGGTGTCTCTCCTCTGCACCCCACAGCACCCCACAGGCATGGGATCACAGCATATAACCACTGGTTTATAATGGCATCCCATCCTATTCACTGTTTACACTCCCCCCATTTGTTGGCAACTAGTTAACTTCTACAACTAGTTAATCTCTGCAACTAACTCTGCAACTAGTCGGCAGGGTTAATCTCATCTCCCATCTTGGAACTTCATTTTTCTTGGAACATTATTTTTACTTGGAACATACTTTTCTCTGGGAGAACAGTTTTCTGCAGAGTATGAGAGTTAAGGTAGTGAGTGTGAGGTAAAGACAGGACGCGAACCCACGTCTCCTTCCTCCAAATCCAGTGTGCCGTGCCCTCCCCTGCAGAAGCAAGAGGTCACATGTAAGGACAGCTGATGAGGATTCGGGTGACTTATATGTAGGGTAACTACCTGTCCCTGTCCCTGTCTGCTCAGGTCGGTCCTGGCTGCTGCCTCTTCCCCCAGCGTAATTATTAATGACCCTTTCCCTTAACTTCTACGAGTCCTGCTTGGTCACTACCTTACCTAATCACCTACTCTTATGGCAGCAGGACACAGTCTGCAGCTTGCTCGGAGGGTATCCCGAGGGCATTCACTGAAGGCCCTCACAGGGCTCTATTCACAATGCAGCAAGGGGCATCACAGAGAGCCAGCACCACGAACCAGCAAGGGGCCTCCATACAACTAAGCCCTGCGATGCTCTTTGGAGTCCTATTTAATGAAGCCCATTTGGAATGAATGTTTAAGGCTCTCCTGCCTGCAAGTTGACCCAGCACTCCAGAAACCTGCACAATGATTGCCAGGAAGCCAGCTAGGGGGCGGGGGTAATCCACTGAGTGTGGGCACGGCAGCGGCAGGAAAGGACTCTGGCTCTTTAAACCACATCGAAAAGCCCTACAGATGGTACCAGCCTTGGCAAACAGTACTGCTTAAACAAAGCCAAGAAAGAAAAGTAAAGCAAGCAAAAGTGGTCACCTCCAGCGAAGAGCAGAGAGGTTTTCCATGACGCCCAGTGAGGAGCAGTCTGGCTGGTCCCCGTGGGAGAGACATCAGACAGACAGGTAGACAAAGACTGAGGAGAGCCTCTGGTGATCTTCCAGCCAGGACC